>JAQSEB010000027.1:600000-850273 GCA_030063045.1 Pratylenchus scribneri
AAAATAAAGTATAAAGTGCTAGTTATGTTTTTGACTATAATGCTTGTCAAAGTCGATTTTTCGAAAGTGACAGTTTTAAATCCCGTTTTTCCTTTTTTTAAAAAGTTATTTTCTAGTTTCTTCTATTTTTGGTTATTTTGGGCAAATTTTGCCATTTCGGTTTGAAATTTCATTGATTCTCTCAGGCCGAAATCAACGTTGACCAATTCTGTGGGATCGATAGATCTCATCAAGACGCGTCGATTGGTACATATTTAGCCTTGTTTTGATCAAAAATTAAAGGTATTAAACCACCACTTAAACCGTTTTATGCGCTTTGGTTCAAACTTCAAAACCAATTAAACCATGACAAATTATATACCATTCGACGCGTCTTGACAAGCTCTATTCAAAGGAATATGGTTTGTGAATTTTGGGCAAACAGTTAAATCGTTATAAACTTTTCGCCATTTCAATACTCTTTTTGCCATTTTCAATGTTTTTTTTTTGCCATTATAAATATTTCCCTATGTTTAATCCCTTTTATTTTTAGCAAATTTAAAAATGGCAAACCAACAACAACAAGCATTCATTGAGGCTCAAATGCCACCAAAAATCCGAGGACCCAAAGAATTTTGCCTCGTAGTAATAAAACCGAGCGGGCAGAGCGAAGCTCTGCGCCTGCTGAGCCTAGTCCAGGTTTATTAAAAATTTTAGGGTTTTTGGCATAATAAATGGGAAATATTTAAAATGTAGAAAAAAATATTGAAAATGGCGAGAAAAGTTCATAACGGTTTAACGGTTTGTCCAAAATTAACAAACCATATCCATTGAATAGAGTTCGTCAAGACCCATCGAAAGGTATATAAATTCTCATGATTTATTTGGTTTTGAACCAAAACCGACAAATGATTTAAATTTTTGATCAAAACAAGACTAAATATGTACCAATCGACGCGTCTCGATGAGATGAGAACTGTCGAATTGCTATAGATTTTGAGGGTCTAGGACAAACCATTAAACGGTTTGCTATTTTCAATTTCAATACTGTTCAACATTTTCTTTTTTTTTGGCAATTTTCATTTTTTTTGGAAAAATAAATACCATCCTTAAATAAATTACGTTTTTTTTATTTCAGTTTTTGGTGTAATTTTTGAAAAATTTGAAATATTTTTTACTTATTTTTTATAGGAAATTTCATAATAAAAATGCAAAAAAAATTATAAAAATTAGTTATTTTTTGGCAATTAAAAAAAAACCTGAATAGGCAATTATTTTGGGAATATGCGCTCTAAAAATCTGAATTTTTAAATTTTCATAGGAGTTTTCGGCGGGAACTTTTCGAATTCGTGCCGGTAATCCACCGCTCGAAATAATTGAACAACATATGCAATTCCAACCGCCCCATTTGCGCGATCGAATCAGTGCGCATTATCAATCGGGAAAATTGACGGCGGCTATTTTTGTGTATTTTTCGATTTTATTCTAAAAAGAAAAATTTTTAGTGGCCCGGCAGGAATGGTCGAACGAATTCGCCTGAAGAAACGTGAGATTCGCAGCAATGAGAACCGGAGGAGGGCTGAATTGGGGCTGCCAACCTATGACCGGTACACCAACCCAATTCCGAACTACATTCACTCGAGCGACGATCCAGCTGAGGGAATGGAAGAATGCCGGAACTGGATGCGATGGATCAAGCAATAAGGTCATCATATCATAATTTCACTTAAATTGTTTCATCGCATCCAGTTCCGGATGAATGTAGTTGTGGCATTGGGTTGGTAGGCGCCTCTCTTCCCCTCCTCCTGGTTCTCATTGCTAGCGATTTCACAACTCTTCGGGCGAATTTTTCACCATTCCGGTTATGCCGTCAATTTTCCTGAAAATTAGTAAAAAAAAAAAAGAAATTGAAAATTTGAAAAACTTTTAGATTTCATTTTTTAATCGGGAAAGTTTTATTTTGTCTAAAGTAATGCCAAAACTTATTCATCTGGACTAGGATGTTTTTTTTGTTGCCATTGTTGTTATTTATATTATTTGTTGATAAATAAATTTTGTTACATTATTTCGAACATTGCCATTTAAATGAGGTTACTATTTTTGCCAAAAATTTATTTAAAACAACTAAAATGAATTTTCGCCAACAAAACGATTTTTAACTTAATAAATCAGAAACCGGTTTTAGACCAACAAAACTTATGCCAATTTGTACATTTCATCGAGAAGCATCCATTAACAAATAATTGTCAGGTTTTGGTTCCAAAAATTTAAGAGTTAAACCGTTCAAAACAAATTTTAAGTTTTTGGTTTTAAATTCTTCAATTTTGTGCTAAACCATGACAAAATATTTACCATTCGATGCGTCTTGATGAATTCTACTAATTGGTTTAGGGTTTGTAGCTAAACTCTAAACGCAGTTTCTGATTTAATAAAGTCAAAAATTTTGTAATTTATTTTGAAACCTCGCAATAACCGGGGATGCTTTTTATATGCCTTAAACATTGGCAAATATTTGTCCTTCGCAATAAATTATTGTTGTTGTTGTTGTGCATTCAAAACCGAATTTTGATCTCAATTAAATCCCAACACTAATATCACATTTTGAACAAATTCACCCCAATCCCAAAAGTATCTTTAGTCATTTTTAGCCAATTTTGAGTTGGCAAATAATTGTTGTAAATGATGTGGCCATTAAAAAAGCATAATATCACAATATTCATTGAAGGATTTTTAATTATTGGATCATTCGAGATTTGGAAAAAAAAATGTTCTCACTCAAACTAAAATCAATATGGAGTTTTTCCGTCTAAAAATATAATGCCAAAAAATTTAAATTTTAAAAATTTAACCAAGTATTTTTTGGTTTGTACGAATACGAATAAGAAAACAAAAAGACATTTTATTCGGAAAAGGTTTTTTGCCTTGCAAATTCGGTTTTGCCTGGCAAATTTGGTGCTTTTTTGAGGCAAATTTGGCATAAATTTGAATTTTTCCTATTAATTCCTCTTTTCAACATTAATATGCGGGGATTAAGGTGGATATTGGGGGATTAAGCCCCGAAATAGATAGGAAATGGATGGGAAATGGCCCGAAAGGCCGCAGAAGGTCGGGGAAGTGTCTGAGAGTGCGCGGGATTAGGCCGGATATAGGAGGATTAAGCCGGATTAATGGGGATTTGGCCCCGAAATAGATAGGAAATGGTCCGGAGAGCCACCAGATGGTCGGGGAAGTGCCTGAGAGTGCGCGGGAATAGGCCGGATATAGGGGGATTAAGCTGGATTAAAGGGGATTAACCCGGATTAAGCCCAGAAATGGATGGGAAATGGCCTGAAATGTCACTAGAAGGTAGGGAAAGTGCCTTAGAGTGCGCGGGATTAAGCCGGATATAGGGGGATTAAGCTGGATTAAAGGGGATTAACCCGGATTAAGCCCAGAAATGGATGGGAAATGGCCCGAAAGGCCACTAGAAGGTCGGGGAAGTGCCTTAGAGTGCGCGGGATTAGGCCGGATATAGGGGGATTAAGCTGGATTAAAGGGGATTAACCCGGATTAAGCCCAGAAATGGATGGGAAATGGCCCGAAAGGCCACTAGAAGGTCGGGGAAGTGCCTGAGAGTGCGCGGGATTAGGCCGGATATAGGAGGATTAAGCCGGATTAAGGGGGATTAACCCGGATTAAGCCCCGAAATGGATGGGAAATGGCCCGAAAGGCCACTAGAAGATCGGGGAAGTGCTTGAGAGTGCGCGGGATTAGACCGGATATAGAGGGATTAAGCCGGATTAAGGAGGATTAAGCCGGATTAAGCCCCGAAATGGATAGAAAATGATCCGAAGAGCCACTATATGGTCGGAGAAGTGCCTGAGAGTGCGCGGGATTAGACCGGATATAGAGGGATTAAGCCGGATTAAGGAGGATTAAGCCGGATTAAGCCCAGAAATGGATAGAAAATGATCCGAAGAGCCACTAGATGGTCGGGGAAGTGCTTGAGAGTGCGCGGGATTAGGCCGGATATAGGGGGATTAAGCCGGATTAAGGGGGATTAATCTATATTAAGCCCGAAACAGATAGGAAATGGGCCGGAGAGCCACTAGATGGTCGGGGAAGTGCTTGAGAGTGCGCGGGATTAGGCCGGATATAGGGGGATTAAGCCGGATTAAGGGGGATTAACCCAAACATACAAAATATTCGGGAAAACACTGCTCGGGAAAACACAAACAAAATGTTCGGGAAAACACAAACAAAATGTTCGGGAAAACACAAACAAAATGTTCGGGAAAACACAAACAAAATGTTCGGGAAAACACAAACAAAATATTCGGGAAAACACAAACAAAATGTTCAGGAAAACACAAACAAAATGTTCGGGAAAACACAAACAAAATATTCGGGAAAACACAAACAAAATGTTCGGAAAAACACAAACAAAATGTTCGGGAAAACACAAACAAAATGTTCGGGAAAATACAAACAAAATGTTCGGGAAAACACAAACAAAATGTTCGGGAAAACACAAACAAAATGTTCGGGAAAACACAAACAAAATGTTCGGGAAAACACAAACAAAATGTTCGGGAAAACACAAACAAAATGTTCGGGAAAACACAAACAAAATGTTCGGGAAAACACAAACAAAATGTTCGGGAAAACACAAACAAAATGTTCGGGAAAACACAAACAAAATGTTTGGGAAAACACAAACAAAATGTTCGGGAAAACACAAACAAAATGTTCGGGAAAACACAAACAAAATGTTTGGGAAAACACAAACAAAATGTTCGGGAAAACACAAACAAAATGTTTGGGAAAACACAAACAAAATGTTCGGGAAAACACAAACAAAATGTTCGGGAAAACACAAACAAAATGTTCGGGAAAACACAACAAAATGTTTGGGAAAACACAAACAAAATGTTCGGAAAAACACAAACAAAATGTTCGGGAAAACACAAACAAAATGTTCGGGAAAATACAAACAAAATGTTCGGGAAAACACAAACAAAATGTTCGGGAAAACACAAACAAAATGTTCGGGAAAACACAAACAAAATGTTCGGGAAAACACAAACAAAATATTCGGGAAAACACAAACAAAATGTTCGGGAAAACACAAACAAAATGTTCGGGAAAACACAAACAAAATGTTCGGGAAAACACAAACAAAATGTTCGGGAAAACACAAACAAAATGTTCGGGAAAACACAAACAAAATGTTTGGGAAAACACAAACAAAATGTTCGGGAAAACACAAACAAAATGTTCGGGAAAACACAAACAAAATGTTCGGGAAAACAAACAAAATATTCGAGAAAACACAAACAAAATGTTAGGGAAAATACAAACAAAATGTTCGGGAAAACAAAATGTTCGGGAAAACACAAACAAAATGTTCGGGAAAACAAACAAAATATTCGAGAAAACACAAACAAAATGTTAGGGAAAATACAAACAAAATGTTCGGAAAAACACAAACAAAATGTTCGGGAAAACACAACAAAATGTTCGGGAAAACAAAATGTTCGGGAAAACACAAACAAAATGTTCGGGAAAACAAACAAAATATTCGAGAAAACACAAACAAAATGTTAGGGAAAATACAAACAAAATGTTCGGGAAAACAAAAAAAAACATAAAAATGTTTTGTGAAATAAAAACACAAAATGTTTATAGTAAAGCCAATCAGATTCATCTAGATGACCAAAACCTACTCGACTACTAATTTTTCCAAAAAATATTCTAAGAACAATAAATAAACTTATTAAAATCTGACCAATTTTTTTAATATTGATAATTGATAGAATAAAACTTTATTTCCATATTTATCAGAAAATTGAAATTTAAATATAAATTTTAAAATAAATAGATGGCTGCTACACTTTTTGGTCTTTCTCCCTTGTTTCGTCCTTCCTTCATTTGCCCTTTAATCTTATTAGTCCGCAAATTTTTCTCAGTGCCATTTCCAATAACATTTTCCATTGTTACCATGCTAGAGCCAAGCAAAATGCCATCAAATTCCAAATTAAAATCTTTCAAAAAAAGTCAAGAAAATGAAAAAAAATATTTCTTAAAACCAGGAATTTTCGCCTTGTTCTTTTCCTCGTCCTTTCCATCCGAAATCATTGTGCTGGTCAATGGGCCATAAATGGAATGACGATTTCTTTTGAAAATATTGGGAATTATTTAAAAGGGTGATAAAACACATTTAAAACGGTGAAGATTATAAGGATTTATAATGGTTCATTGTTTTATTCTTTACCCAAAACCATATAGCCATTGATAGATCTGATCAAAAAGCATCTATTGATAATGATTTAGCTTTTAAACAATTTTTAATTTGTTACAAACCAAAAATTAAAAGACGGTTTAAATGGTTTAACACCCAATTAATTTTGTCCAAACCATGACAAATTATATACTATCAATTGCGACTTAACGATATCTATCCAAAGGATATTTAGCGGCTATTATTGTAAATTGGGCATTTTCGGAAATAAACCAAATGGTTGGTTGGATAATTTTGGAAATTTCGGCTTCTCGGCATCGGATAGACTCGAAAATAGGCTAATCGACTCGGCATAGTTAATATACTCTATAAATTTATAAATTTCATAAAGGTGTGAGCTTTTGTTATAGAGCTAAAGTCCGTAGCCCCTAAAACCCATGCACCTCTACCCTAACCCTAGCCCTTAAACCGGTCTAAAATTGACATTTCGTATAGTAAATCGACTATGTCGAGTCGAATGAGCTTACTCTCGGGTCTATATGAGGAAGATGAAATTTCCAAAATTACTAAGCCAAATAGCTTTAGCAATTCCGGAAATTCATAATATTACCTGTTACAGATATATAGTTTGAGGGTTTAGAGCAAACCATTGAACCGTGAATATATTTTCAAAATTTTTAATAAACTTTTTGACGCCAAAATACTATCCAAAATATTTATAATAATTTAAATTAATTCACCTTTTTCCATTTTTATTCCCCATTAATTTTCTCGAAACCACATTTGTTTTGGCCAATTCCGTAGGGAATGCCCCCCATTCCAATGTTTGGCTGCATTTCATCAAAAAGTCCCAAAATGTGCCAAAATATGTGTCCATGAAGAGGCGGACGCCAATGTCATTCATCCACTGATTGGAGCCACCAAATTGGCGGCATTGCCTTTTATGTTGTGCCTCTTCCCAATACTCAATCATTTCCGCCAGAAGTTCTCTGTGAATTTGAAAGGTAACATTTTACTCCAATTATACCGTATAAGCTCTTTTATTTTATTGATAATTGGTCGATTATCTACGGGCAGATATTCTAGAAATGAATGTCCCATTTAAGATTATTGGGATTAGTTTAACGGACGTGAAATCATAACCTATCCCCAGAGGACATTTACTCTATATCTATACAGGATGACCCGAGGGGATTACCGTTATCTTTTCTCAGTTAATCCAAAAAATCTGCTAGGAGATAACCGACAAGTACCCTTTTATTATGCCACCATCTATCTATTACAATAATCCCTGCCCTGGAATATGTGGACACGTTCTTGTCAAGATAAAAATTATTCCATCTTTTTAGTTCCCTAAGGCCCTACAAATTATTTAATGTATTATGTTCAAAATGACCAAAAATTAAGAGTTAAAACCTAATATTTTCTCAATTTTTGAGGCATTGAAAATTAATAATAATTCCCCAAAATGTTTAAAATAGGTTATAAGGAAATTTACGGTATTTTTTAGAAGTGAATTATCTCATTGCCAATTTAATATTTTTAAATTTACATAAAAGTATTTTTTTTTAAATATTTTATCCAGAAATTTTTTTTTTAATTTTATTTAAATTTTAAAAATATTTACTTCATTAATTGGAATTGGCGTTGTCTTTTTCTTGCGCAATGCATTGATTCAACATTGGCCAATGCAAATTGGTCAGCGTTTCGAAGAAAATGACGTCGGAAAATTGCATCCAAAGTTGAAGCCATTTCTTGGTAGAATTCTGAAGGAAACAAAATTAAAAATGAATTTAATAATTGAAGAAAAATTTCCCATATTCACCTTCTTGGTTAATTAACATTAAACCATTTTGAGTTTGTTCATATTCATTGGAAATGACAGCGGCCATTCGTGTCTCATCTTCATCACCAATTGGCAAAATTTCCTCGGCAAAATGTCCTTCTAATTTCAATAATTAATATTATCATTATTTTATTAAATGCTTAAAAAATTAATAATAAATTTTTCAATTTTTTTTATTATTTAAACAATCAAAAGTCAGTCGCTTAAATATATAATATACAGTATTTTTTCTATAAGATATCTACTCTCTTAATAGAAGTCACCCCTAAACTTAGAGAGCTTTGATAAATAAAGGACCAACTCTCTAATAGTAGCCCTACACACAGAGAGAGATGATAAATAATAATAATAACCCATGGGCTTCTAATAGAAATATTGTATTAAAATTTAATTTCCATGCACTAAAATCAAATTCGCTGAAATTAATTTTATAAATTATTACTATTACGATATATTTAAGAATATTACGTGAATTTTTTAAAATTGGTTGAATTAGGATTTCAATTTTTTATTGAATGATTAAAATCTCACCTCCGGCTCCTAATTGGCCATTTTCATTTTGTTCTCCCATTTCAACGTCATAAATTTGATGAAGAAATTGGGCAACTGCGCGACAACATCGTTGGACCTAATAGAATCCTAATAATTGAAATTATCAAAAAATTTAACACCTGCTTCCTTGGTTTACGTAACATTTTCCAGACGAATTTCAATTTCATTTCTCAACTTTTTAGGGGCAAATAATAATTAAAAATTGATCTAAAAAATTTATATAGTTCTGCTGATTTATTATAAAATGCCGCCTTTTTGAGCTAATTTATAATTAAATATTTTTTAGTATTATATAAATTAAAAAAATGATTAAAAGGTAAGGAGAGGATTTTGGTCTTTGATCTATTAAATGATCAAAAAATATATTTAATCCTATTTCCTTTATTTTTTTTTGATTAAATTTCCCCCTTCATCATTGTTTAATGTTTCCCAAATCTTGCCCTGCCCTTTATTTTCTTTTGTAATAAAAATAAAGAGGCCAAATGCCGCTTAATAATCATAAATTATAATCGCCAAGATGAAGTGATACTTTGTACATCTTAGCTATATTTCCAATTGAAAATAGCAAATCCTACAATTAATAAAATCATAGACAAATAATTTTTGGTAATATCAAAATGAATAGAAATAAAATTATAAAATTCAAAATATGCTGATTTCGAAGATCAGCTATAGGATCAGAAACAATTATTTCAAATTTACCCAGTTTTATATGTTTTTTTTTTATTTTTCAATAATCATAATTCGACATTTTATTAATCGTTTCAATCAATTTTTACACGTATTAATATATTTATTCATGTATTTTTACATTATTATAAAGTAAAATATATTGTACAATTAAAATTCAAATAAATTTGAACATTTTCAATTTTGAATGGATTAAAAAAAGACGCTTCCAAAATTAATGAATGCAAAAAGGAATTTTAAAATTAAAAAAAAAAACAAAAGAAATTACAAAAAAATATTTTTACTAAAAAAATATATTCATTTTCGATAATATTGGAGCATTATTAATTTTTTTTAGAATTATAGAGCCAAAAATTGTTATTCATATCTCCATTATTATAGACTGGAATTGGATACATTCGGAGAAAATATATAAAATCGAGTCAAAAATGAATTTTGAAAGAATATTTGTGAATTTTTTATAATAAAAATGCTCTTAAAAATTAATTATAAATGAGGAGATTAATAAAACTCAAAAAAAATGTTTGAGATTTTTTAAAGGGAATTAAGTATAATTTTTTGACATTTTTGAACATATTTTTTCAACCAAATTCTACGTACAAAATATTATCAATCAAATTAGCCTCTCCTCTTTGCCATTGAATATTGCAGTTTGTTGTTGGTTGGGCGGTTGACTGATTGAATTGGAGGAGGGAATTATGTGTTGGACATAGTCAGGTTGTTGGAATCGATGCTGATGTTGGGTTTGCATTTCGTAGGCGGCCGGCTGCAAATAAAAAAATTAAATTTTTAACATTTTAAATTTTTAAAATTTTAAAAAATTTTTTAGATTAAAAATCACTTTAAAATTAATTTTTTAAATTTAAGAAAAAATTATAAAAAATTTCTTAAAAATTTAAAAAACTTTAAAAAATTGTGAAAAAAATTATTAATTGATTAATTAAAAATTTTGAAAATTTTTAATTAAGAAATGAAATTTTTAAAAAAATTCAATTTTTTGATTTTTTTACATGATGTTAGGAAAATAAATGATTTAAAATGTTTAGAAATTTAAAAAAAAAATATTTAGAAATTTTTACCAAAAAATTTTTATTGAATTTTTTTCAAAAAATATTTAAAATCAATTTAAATGTTACTGACCCGATATTTTCCATGCAATTGTCGACTTTTCTTTACATATTTTGCAGTGCACACGCTGCCTGCAATCACCGTGATTAGCACAGCTGAAAATGTGAAAAATTTAATTTTAAAATAAAAAATAAATAAATCTAATAAAATTTTAAATAATTTTAAATTTTTCAAAATTTTAATTTTTTATTTTTTGTATAAGCAATAATAAAATTATTTAAAGCAAATAACAATTTTCCGCAAATAATTTTCGATTTAATGTAAAATTTTATGAGTTTAAAATTTTTTGCAAAATTATTAATTTCTTTGTGTTCATCGAATTATTTATTAAAATGAAATTCCAAAAAATTAAATTATTAAAAAAATTTAAAAATATAATTAAATAATTTAATTTACCTAAAATGATGCCACCAATGATGAATACACGAAGATTTGAAGTTGGCTGATGATGAATTGTGCTACTGCTGAATTTTGATGATGCCTCGCTGGATTGCACATTCTGTAAATTAGATTTAAAAAAATTGGAAAAAATTATTTCATGTAAAGGAAATTTTGACGAAATTATGGCTTCTTTATGACCTCATATACATCTTATAATTATTATCTTTTAATGCCAAATGTCAAGATTATTGTTTTATTAGATCCAAATGATTAGGATGGCCTTAATACTGATATGTCAATTCCAACAATGCTTTATCCTACCGTATCTCTACTTTTTGCCTAATCACCGTCCCCGTCACCCATCAATCAAATATTGCCCCAATCTGTCTTTTTATTTAATTCCACCCTTTTCCTCTCCTGGCAAGTGAGGTTTTTATTACCTTCACATTTTATTACATTTTCCCGCACAATTAATAAGGAATAATTTATAGTCGAGTTTCCCTTTTCCCCTTAAACAAATCCCATTCATTGGGCCATTGGGAAGGGCTTTGACATCGGGCGAAGGCTCGGGCCTAGAACCTAGGCCCAATCCCCAAATATGCATCCCAAATAACTTTAGCCCTAGATTAAAATTAATTCTGATATGTCAAATATTCAAATTTACCCCCACCTCTTCACCATTGTGGACATTTTCGGCACCAATTCGGCTTCCTCCATTGTTGCCAAAATTGCCATTTTCTTCATTTTCTAGCGTACTTTTTTGTGTGCTACTGCTCATTGTTGGTTGATTTTCCCCTTCGGTTGGTTCGTGTTCCTCCTCCTCTTCTGTCTCGCCCAAATGATTGCCCATTGGCCACTCCGTTGTTGTGGCCTAAAATCAGAAGGAAAATAAGAAAATTGGCAAATGAAACTATTAAAAAATCGCTAAAGGATTTTTAGGTTTTTTGGCCTATTTTTTATGCAATGTTTTTGAGCATTTACTGCATTTTTAAGGTAAATTTTAGTGTTTTACAAAATATGATATTTTTAAAGAAATTTCATTGTAAAATCCAAAATTACCTATACATTCACGAATCCTAATTTGGTAAATTTTGCTAAAAAAAAAAACAAAATATGAATCTATTCTAACGACTTTTTTGTACCTAATGGCTCCCTATATCCGGAGGAGGACATTTCATTGCCAGACACTTTTGATGAGCCATAACTCAACAGGGGAAAGACCGTTTGATGAAATCTTGGTATCATTGGATAGATCTATTTAAGCTCTATGAAAAATGTATGAAGCTTTTTCAAATAAACAAATTTTAAATGACTTAAAGTCGAAAAACTGAATAAAAGTCGCCATTTCCCTATTTAGTAGCTTGTAATTAAGCGGATGTTCAACTTTTCACATAAATATACTATTTAATAGAGATTAAATAATAGCCCTGTCCAATGATACCAAGATTTCATCAAACGATCTTTCCCTTGCTGAGTTATGGTTCATCAAAAATGTCTGGTAATGAAACGGCGGCAATGAAACGTCCCCCACCGCCTATATCACCCAAAAATTCACCTTAATTGAAGGTGAAATTCGACCGCCCCAATTGAACGTTGTAGGTTGCGGTTGCTCATTTTCAGTTGTTGTTTTTGCACCAATTGGCTGCCAATGTTGGCCAAATCCATTTGTGGTTGTTGTTTCGAATTTTGTTGCCGGCGTTGTGGTGAATTTTGTTGGATTTTCTGGCACATTTTGAGCGATGGTTGATGTCCATAGAAGTGGAAATCGGGTAAAAATGCGTGTCGAATTGTCGGAAGCAATATTTTCATTGGAAGGAGGCTGGAAAATTAATTAATTAAATAATTCAAAAATGGAATTTCTTGTTTTTTATTTAAATTAAAAATGTTAAATTCATCGTGAAATGTAATTTGTGAATCAAAATCAAATTTTCAAGTAAATAAAAAATTCTTAAATTTTGTAAATTAGTTATTAGCCTTAATTTTGAGAAATTAATGATAGATAATTATTGGATGTCTAATAACTCGTATTATTAATAATTGCATGATTATATTGCCCATAAGTTTTTTTGGTCGCAAAAAGTTATGTGCAAAAAATTTTTTCGAAAAAAATATTTTTGAGTTAAGTCTCAAAAATTTAAAAAAAAAATATTTTTTGAACATTTATTAATTATCCTATTAAATTTAATCAATTTTTTTTGAGAATAGCTTGAATAAATGAGAATATCAGGAAAGAATTATTTGATTTCATCGAAACAGGGGTGCCATAATACCACATAAATACGGCATTTGCCGTATTTTTGATAGCTCTGCCGTACTTTTGCCGTATTTTTGTTCATGCCACATTTTTGCCGTAGTTTTACATATTTTGCCGTATTTTTGCCGTAGTTTTTCATATTTTACCGGATTTTTAAATTTAATTAAAAAAATACGAAAAAGTGAATATTAGTCCATTTTCTTTTCTATTTTTCTTTTCTCCTTTATTTCTTCATCTTTTTTCTCAGTCTTTTCGTTCTGCGATTCGATTACGATTAGAGATTTTGCAATTTAATCAGTAATTAATCACAAATTAATATAGAAGAAATACAAGCGCTCGGTCGCCGCTTCGCGGCTCCCGAGCGCTTGCTAAATGCCATTAAAAATTATAAAAATTAAATACTTAATTAATAATAATAATCAGAGTATCTAGATGTAATTTATTTAAAATTTTTGCAAATTTTGAGTGTTCGAATCTGTAAAATTTATATTTTATTATATTTTTACTATTTCCCCAAACATTTATGTTTTTTTTCTCCAAACGTTGCGTTTTTCCCTAAATAATTATTTTTTATTTCTCCAAACATTGTGTTTTCCCCAAACATTACATTTTTCCTAAACATTTATGTTTTTGTTTCTCCAAACATTGTGTTGTTTTGTTTCTCCTAACATTATTGTTTTTGTTTCCCCAAACATTTATATTTTTATTCATCCAAATATTTCTGTTTTTGTTCTCCTTTTTTTGGTTTTACCAAATATTTTATTTTTCTTCATCCGATAATTTTTGTGTTTTTCTTTTTCCAATTTTGTATTTTTGTTTCTCCAATTTTGTTTTGTTTTTGTTTCTCCATACATTATTGCTTTTTGTTCTCCAAACATTTTACGTTTTTGTTTTCCCCAACATTTTTATGTTTTTGTTTTCTCAAACATTTTGATGTTTTTGTTTTTCCAAACATTTTGATGTTTTTGTTTTCCCAAACATTTTGATGTTTTTGTTTTTCCAAACATTTTGATGTTTTTGTTTTACCAAACATTTTGATGTTTTTGTTTTCTCAAACATTTTGATGTTTTTGTTTTCTCAAACATTTTGATGTTTTTGTTTTCCCAAACATTTTGATGTTTTTGTTTTTCCAAACATTTTGATGTTTTTGTTTTTCCAAACATTTTGATGTTTTTGTTTTTCCAAACATTTTGATGTTTTTGTTTTTCCAAACATTTTGATGTTTTTGTTTTCCCAAACATTTTGATGTTTTTGTTTTTCCAAACATTTGATGTTTTTGTTTTCCCAAACATTTTACGTTTTTGTTTCCCAAACATTTTATTTTGTTTGCCAAATATTTGCGTTTTTGTTTGCCAAGCGTAAAACAATGTGTTTTTGTTTCGTAAACATTTTGTTTTTATTTGACAAATATTTTTATTTTTGTTTGCTAAACATTTTATGTTTTTGTTTCCCAAAACATTTGTGTTTTAGTTTCGTAAACATTTTGTGTTTTTGTTTGCTAAACATTTTGTGTTTTTGTTTCCCAAATATTTTATGTTTTTTGTTTTTCCAAATATTATTTTGTTTTTCTTCTCCAAACATTGTTTTTTTTCCAAACATTTTATGTTTCCCAAACATTTTGTGTTTTTTTTTTGCCAAATATTTGTGTTTTTGTTTTCCAAACATTTGTTTTTGTTTTCTCAAACATTTAATTTTTGTCTTTTCTCAAAGATTTTTTTTCCAAAACATTTTCTCAAACAGTTTCTGTTTTTATTTTTCCATTATTTTATGATTTTCTTCTCATAAAATTTTTATCTTTTTATTCATCTAAACAATTTGTTTTTGTTTTCCCAAACATTTTGTATTTTTTTCCAAACATTTTGTTTTTATTTTCCCAAACATTTTTAGTTTTTTTTTAATTTTTTAAAAATGACAATTTATCTAATTTTTAAATTTTTTAATTTTTTGGCATTATGTTTACACACACACACACACACACACACGGACAGAATTCATTTAGTAATAGTAGATTTTTCTTTAAATTTAATTATATAAAATACAATTCTTAAATCTTAAAATTTATTAATATCAATATCATAATAACCATAAAATTATTTTCAGAAACAAATAAAAATGGCACAAAAACAATCAAATTTACTTAATTTCGTTCGGAATATTTCGATTTCAACAACAAATTCTGAAAAAACAACTGAACAAAATGAAGAAGAGGCGATTTCCGAGGCTGAAGAAGTGCAAGAAATTGAAACGAATAGTGAGGAAGACGAAGTCGATGAAAATAAATTACAAAAAGTTTGTAAAATTTTACATAAATTCAGAATAAATTTTTCGGATTCTTCTCCGCCAAAAAAAAAGAAAGAAGTCACACAAAAAACCTGGAGGAGGCCATTCAAAATTTTTAACAAATTATGCAAATCCGGAGGAAACAATTGAGGCCAGCAAAAAAGGAAGTGGATATTTTTATTAGAAATTATTATTAGAAAAAAGAATTGGCTTTTCCCGAAATGATGAAAGCGTTTCTCTCATTGAAAAGGAAAATTCAACAAGCTCACGATGAAAATTATTTTGGAAATGAGGCAAATGAACGTTTGATGCGACTTGAAGAGGAAGGCTTTGTGGATATTTGTGGGCGCTTAAAAGCTGAATTTTTGGTTTGCAATTTATTTGTTCAGATTATTCCAATTATTTTATTAGAACTTTTATGAAAATTCACTCGAATATTTGAATAAATGGAGCACACATATCAATGAATTGGCTGATTATGTTTCGGATTGGATGATTTTCGAAAAGCGGCCATCAGTTCAAAAAATTTCAGAAGCTTATAAAAAATTTTGTGGCAATAACGCAGAAGAATTGGACAATTTATTCAATGAGGTGGCCGAATTAAATGAATTGCTGGATAAATTATTGGGAACCGGTTTTGAAGATAAGAAAATTGAAGAACGATGGACAGTATTATTTAAAAACAAAAATTTCGTGCTCATCAAAAAATTAGTCGTTATTTTATTCTCCTTTTTTCCTTCCAATTCATTTTGTGAATCGATATTCTCGATCTTAAAAAATCTTAAAACTGATGAACGGAATTCAATGGAAACAAAATTAATCAATTCTCTTATTTCTATCAAGAAAAATGCCAATTTTAATTGTATTCAAGCATATGATATATTTATTTCACATCCTGAATTGCTCGAGCAAGTCAAGTCACAAGAGAAATATAAAGTATAAAAATTTTTAAAAGCTTATATCGCATTTTAAAACGTTTTTAAACATGCCGTATTTTTGCCGTATTTTAAAAAAATTTTGCCGTATTTTTGCCGTATTTTTTCGAATTTTTTGAGGGAAATGCCACATTTTTGTGTTTTGGAGATGGCAGCCCTGCATCGAAATCACCATCTGACTGCTGATGTAAGCTTTAATTTTGCTTAATCCTAAGCCTTGATATAATAGCTCTATGGCTAAATTAAAATTATGGCCTCAAAAAATTTTTGACAAGAAAGATAAATTTTGTGCCGAAAATGTTTAAAAAAATTACCCTTAAAATAATCTTAAAATAATTATTCCAGTTCAATAATTTAATATTCACCCCCGCTGTTGTTGACCAAAACATTGAATGTTGAGGAATAGGTGGTTTCATTGGCCTAGTCAACACAACATTCTCATCATTTGTATGCTCATTATTTGGAGAAGATGGCGTAGTTTGGGCCAATTCTCTCTGGCCACTGCCATTTACACCTTCAATTTCGGCACCCGGTGGAATTTGTTGCGTTTGCCGTTCAAAGCCGGCATCCAATTCATCGTGGCCACCGCTCAGGCCAATTTGATGACTAAATTGGTCATTGGATTCAGCGGAAACTGGGAATTGGGTTGGCGGTTTGTTCGGTGGTGTTGGCATAAAATGCGATGAGGAATTGGCTTTTTTGTTAACATTTCCGGCAGATGATTGATTTTTTGCCGAGGCGAAGGGAGGCGGAGATGGTGGACTATGGTTGAGCATGGCCAACAAATCTTCGGTCACTTCATCTGCTTAACAAACAAAGCAGAAAAATTTTAGAAAATTTTAAAGGTATTTATGGGTTGTGTCTTAAATGATTTTTATGGGTTTTTTGGTCCAATTTTTGACTGAAAATATCCGATAATTTTTTTTTTATCCGAAATTTTTAGAAAATATTTATTTCGGCGAAAAAATGCCGAGGTTCAGATTTCAGAAGTTTATCCAAAATCCATGATCTAAAAACCGTATGTCCAATCAATTGGTATGGCACATTATTTGATAATGATTGTCATAGATTTGACCAATTCCAATTTATTAAGTCGAAAATCAAAATTGGTTTAAACCGCTTTACTCAATTTTATAGGTATAATTTTCGATGTGATTTGAACGCTTAATCCAATGATATATGTTTTGTGAACTCCAAAATTGCTATAATTATTTTAGTATTATGTATTTTGTTTTAGGCAAATAAATAAATTGTTTCCATTTTAAATTTGGCATGGATTTAGGATAGGATTGGAATAAAAAGAACTAAATTGAGGACAAAATTATATGATTTTGTCCTAATTACTCTTTGAAACAGAATTGATTAAAAGAAGGGATTTACCGGATGTTGGAACGCCGGTTGTGGACAAAATTGTGGGCAATTTGGCGGTTGCTTCCGTCTTGAATGCTTCATCGGCCTTCTCTTCGCCTTCTGCTGGGTCAATTGATGATGTTTTCAATTTGGCGGCATCACTACGAACTGTGGATGAAGTCAAAGTGCGCAAAGTAGAGGAAGAAGCAATTGGGACTGATGTTGAGGCTGAAGAAAAATAATTAAATAATTCAAATTTTAAAACAAAAGAATTTAAAAATTTAATTTTTTTTCCTAGAACAAAAGATATTAAATTATTTTTTATTTAATTTGAAAATATTATTTTATTCATTAATTTTTATATATCCACATTCCACAGTCATTTGACCATGGTGACGGGAATTGGCAATAGAATTTTTAAAAAATTCTTAGGATTGAATTAAATTTTTCCGAGAAAAAATTTAGTGAGAATTTTAATTTCTTTTTCTTCCTTAATTAAGGATTCAGATTCTGGGGAATATCGTATATGTATTTTCTCTTTTAATATCCTCTAATAATTTCCCACACTTCTCTCTATTTTGAGGACTCATATCTTTTGGAAGGGTGAATTAAAAAAATTTTACGTTTTCTTAGTTATTTAAAACTCCTTGCAATAATATAGTCAAAAAATGTCCAAAAATTAAGAAGTTATAAATTCCCATTCCCACCAATTTTTGAGGGGTTGAAAAATAATTTCCCAGAGGATGTTAAAAGAGAATAATTTGATATTCAAAAATTAAGAAAATATCCTTCCGGTGGGAATCGTGCGGGAATTCTAAAATTGGTGCCGAAAAATCCTATGATTTTGAGAATCATTTTTGCAAAATTATAAAATGCTCAAAATTCTCCTCCCAAAAAATTATATTTTTCCACCTTTTTCAGCATCAGAAGAAACTGAATCCATTGATGTTTTTGTTTTGAACGTTGAGGAAATTAGCGATGGACTTTTCGCTGTAGTTGATGTTGATGCCCCCAATGTTGACAAATGGACCATTTGAATGGGTGAACCATGGTTGGAGGATGCATTCGATTCGGCCCGATTGTAGTGAAGCATTTTGTGATGGTGATGGCCATCTTCTTCTTCTTCTTCCCTGGCTTCTTCTTTTGTGCCAGCCGCATTATTTTGGCCCAATGATGAAGCAGAAATGGTTGTGCCCTTTGGTGTTGATTGTTCATTGCTTCCTTCACGGCTGTCTAAAAATGTGCGAGATGGATGTCAAATTTTGTTGATTTGGAAAATAAAAATTTATAATTTTGTTTTTAATTTTTTCCTCTGCTTGGGTCAAAAATGAAAGTTACTTGACCATATTCTTTATTAATTAATTCAACTTGATGAACGATCATTAATCCGAAAATATTTTGGAAATTATGTCTTTAGAAGCATTAATGTTTTTTAGTAGGGAGCAGATTTTTTTTAAGTTTTGATCTATTTTATATGTATCTGATTTGATGATAAATTTTTTTAGCTTTTTTTTTACCTTATTTTGACATTATTGAGGGAAAATTTCATTGTAAAAATGGAATAAAAATTCAAAAATTACTTATTTTATATTTTAAGTTAAACGAAATTTAATATAAATTTAAAGAAAAAAATAGATTTTTGGAATTTTTGACCAAAAATCTGGGCCTTCTTAATAAGTTTTGGCTAGATTATTGAGGCTGGGTATATTTTTAGTAGAAAATTTATGGAAAATTTAATATTTTTGAAGGAAAAATATTTATTATTTCCAAAATCTGACCAATAATTTCCATGCCCATGCCGGTGAAAAGCTGGAATTGTGGTGTATTTATGACGGAAACAGGCCTTGCTGATGATGCGGATTGTTGTTGTTGTTGAGGATGGAGACGGCGATCGGCAGCTGTCAATTGGCTGAAATTTTTATATCAAATTAATTAGATTGTAAATTAATTAAAACTGAATTGTTTTGACCAACAATATTTTCTATTTAGGCAATATTTAAAAAAAATACTTAAAAATATATTATATTTGATAACCCAAATAATGAAATATGCCAACATTTCCAAATGTGGCCTACTATTCTTGGTAAATATTGGGAGTAGCTTTTCAGAATTTGCATAAATTTAGGTAATAAAGTTATGGGCAACATTCGTACTTAAATTCAATCCAAATTGCTAACAAAAAATTGCATATTTTTTTAAAAATTAAGTAATTTAAAAAATCGATATTTAGTAATATGTAAAAATTCTTTATAATTATTTAAGGATGGAATTTTAATTATAATTAAAATTAGATAACCAAAATGGTGCTAGGTCGATTCCACAATGGTACAAATATAAAGTTTTTGGCTTCTAATAAATCAGAAACTGGTTTTAGACTAAACATGCCTTATACAATTTTGTAGATCTCATCGAGACGCATCGAATGATATATAAATTGTCATGATTTGGTCAAAATTAAAAAATATAAAATCATTTAAACCATTTTTTCCAGATTTTGGTTTTAAACTTTCTTATTTTGGGCCAAAAGCTAACATATTATATACCAATCAATGCATCTTGATGAGATCTACAAAATTGTATAAGGTATGTTTAGTCTAAAACTAGTTTCTGATTTATTGGAAGACAAAAACTTTATATTTGTACCATTGTGGAATCGCCCATATTTGTACCGCCCTTTGTCTATTGTGGAATCGACCCCGGACGAACCAAAATAAATCGAAATTTTGGCCCAGAAAAATCATGCAAAAATTCTCTTGTTATTAATTATTTTAAGATGGAATATAAATTTCGGCAAATTTACCTAAGAATTAAATAAAAAAAAATTATGAATTATGGAAATTTTGGCGCATAGGAAAAAATCATGCAAAAATTCTTTTGTAATTAATTTTTTTGGGTGGAATATATTAAATTTTGGATAATGGATAAAATTTGCCCTGTAATGAATCATAATAATTTGTATTTGTAAATTGTTTTTCGACCTATTTTCCGCTGCTGTAGCTGCAGTTGTTGGCAAAATGGATTCAATTCCACTGCCTGCGGATTTGCTCATTTTCATTGGCCCTTTCGTTTTTCCACCCTTTCCACTGTTTCCATTTCCATTATTCCTTGTGCCTGTAGCAGATTCATCGACGGATGAAGAATCGGCATTTTCTAAATATTGTAAATAATTCTATTAATTGGAAAATTGTCTTTTTAATAATCGAAATCCTCTGTTAGAAGCAGTGATGTGCCTTTCGGATTTTATAGCTCCGGCTCAAGCTCCGAGCTCCGACCCCCAAAAAATTTTAGCTCCAGCTCCAGCTCCGGGCTCCGAGCATCTTTTTTTAAGTTCCAGCTCTTGTACTAAAAATTTTTCAAAATTTGGCTCCGGCTCCGGATTCTAACAAAATCAAATTTTTCACCCGAAAAATTTTTATTTACATTTTAAATTAAAGTTTTAAATGCTTTTATATGCGAAAAAATGTTTTATAAAAAGCAAATGGCAATGATGACTGAAAATATGATAGGCAAAAAGGAAAAGTGGTCGGAGCCACAAACAGGCCAAAAATTCCTAGCTCCGGCTCCAGCTCCGAGCTCCGACCCCCAAAATTTTCAGCTCCAGCTCCAGCTCCGGCTCCGGAGCTGGAGCTGGAGCTGGAGCCGGAGCTGGCACAGCACTGGTTAGAAGACCATTGAAAATAATTTTTTATAACCTCTTTAGGATGGACTTTATTTTTCAAAAAAACTCTAATAAGATCTAATTTCTCAATTTTGAAACATAATTTTGCTATTTCTTGTTTTAATTTTACTTAAAATTATATCAATTTAATAAGCCTTTTTGATGAGTGGATTCTGGGTTTTTATTTTAGGGTGGGCTTCTAATAAAAGATTCATGAAATTATTTTTCCTATTAGAAAATTTGAATCCATTTTTTCTCTTTATTTAAATTAAGAAATAAGAAAATTAAAATTAATTTGTTGCCATAATTATTTTTATCTTAAATTGTAGATTTTTCTATTAAATTAGAATTAATTTGGTTAAGAAATGAATTTAAAGAAAATATTTTAAATCCACTTATTTTCTAGAGTCCAAATTAAATTTCCAATTATAATTTAACCACCATTTTCCATATCCATTTAATTTTAATAAAATTGAAATACTCCCCCTCCCCCTCCCAAGTATCTACCTTTTCCCAATCGAACGGTCACCGCTGGCACAGTTGATGTGCTTTTTTGTGCCAAAAATGGTTGTTCATCCCCATCGGCATCCCGGTGATTTTGATTTTCGGTCTCCTCCTCTTCCGTTGCCTCTTCTGGCGATGCGAATGAGGATTCGGATCCTTGGCCAGAAATTTCCTCCACATGGCCAGCAGTCAAATTGGATGGAGAGAATGGTGGTGATGCCGGTGCCATTGCGGGGACCGGATGTTGGGGAAGGGAATGAAACCGGAGAGGTTGTCTCTGCTGAAAATTATTAATTAATGGAAAATTTTTAAGTTATGGGAGGATATTTTATAATATGAATACCGTAAATCCTCTATCAGTGACACCTGGGTTACTAATTTTCAGTGACCCTCTGAGCTGGGAATTTTTCTGAAATTTTTGAGACAAAAAAGTGCTTATTTCGGCTTAATTTTACCTATTAATTGGTTATTTCTACTAATTGGTTATTTTTGACAAAAAAATTTTTTGGGAGGAAAGGGGTTACAAATAGAGGGGGGGGGGGGGTTTCAAATAGAGGGAAGGTCACTAATAGAGGATTTACGGTATTTCCAATTCAGTTATAAAATAAGTGGAATTTAAATTTTTTATCTCATAAAAATTGGAATTCAAAAGTTTAATGTGGCTCAAATTCATTAATTTTTATTTAAAATACATTTTTTATTGTGAATATTGAGATGGATCATGAATGTTAGCCTTCATTTTATTGAAGCATTGACCACCAAAATGGGGCAAATAAGGTCATATTATAATGCCCATTACCATTAGATCCGAAAATTATAATGGAAAAAATATTGTTTTATTTATTTTTGATATTTGATTGTAAACGATGAAAAAAAGACTATTTTAGGGTTAGAATCTTATGGCCAATTTAGGGATATTCAGGGTGATTTTGGTGGTGAAAAATTCTGGCGACTAGATAACCAAAAAGTATACCAAAATATTTCTAAATAGTTTTGATGATTTAGAATTATTCTGTATGAGTAACATTATTGATGAGTCAAAAAACTCACAACATTCTCTACTGAAGTTTTCTGCCTTTGCACTGTTTCCAATGGTGGCCTGTAGATTGGAAAGGCAACTGGCACATTTAATTTGTCGACGGTGGCATCATTTGCTTGTTCCTCCGTCCTTGATATCCTTGTTTGTTGTGAAAGCAAGAAAATAAAAAGGAGGAAAGAATTTGTGACGATTTGACGGAAAATTTGGCCGAAATTCATCATTGATGAGAGAATTTCTTGGAGAGACAGAAAATGGGGCAAAATTGTTTTTGCAGTGAATTTTGTGCAGTCGCAGAATTAATTTTATTAATTTATTTTGATCGTTGTTTTTTGTTGCATTTAATTAATTCTTTGATTTATTTTTTCTTAAATATTATTTTTATTAATTTTAAAAATTAAAATATATTAAATTTGTGAAATTCTCGAGTTCTTGGGAACACGAATTTGGGTAAAATTAATGTTTAAAATTTTTAAATTATTTTTACAAAAAATTCTGAATTTTAATTTTAACAAAAAAAAATAATAAAATTATGAATTATCCCATTTATAAATATTTTGATCGATTTTCATCGATATGGAAAAAATCTATATTCCGTGCCCCCATCGAAACATAGTCCACCATTCTTCCCGGTCAATAAAGGCTTAAAGAGCAGAAAGTGCGGACTGTTTTTATGTTGTTAGTCATCACCGTAAAAATTGTCATGATTCGTGAGAATTTATTCAATTCAACGGGACGAAAAGTTCGGCCCCTTTATTGAATAAACGACAATTGAGTATATTTAGGGGCAGTTTTGGCCAATATCTCAGCGAGAAAGTAGTTAAATTAAATAAGAATTAGACCATTTGTTTAAAAAATGCCCTGAATTTCCTCTAAAAATGGCATCAATAATTTATTTTTATAATCAAAATTAGAAAGAAGTAAGCCTTGGAATGTGAATAAGCCGAATTTTCGATGAATGAAAGGGCCCAAATTATATCATAGTTAAAAAATTTAATATATATTTTTATAGAGAAAACTTCGAAAGAAGGGGTATATCACTTTTCCGGGATTAATTATTATCTCGGTGAGCTTTGGGCCAAAAATAATATTAGCAAATTCTAAATCAACGGTATCTTATCCCGATTTTTTAATTAATTTCAACATTCAACGGGAAAATCCATTTTATTTTCGATCATTTTCCCCCATTCGCCCTTCTCATCATGATGGGCCTCCTTATGCCCCCATTGTCTCATTCATCGTCACCAAAGTCCACCAAAAGTCCATCACCACCCATACTCGACTCGATTAATAAGTCCAATGAATCGAAAATCAAGTGATTGAGTGAATGCTTTTGAGGACGATGAGGCGAAAATCAGAGACAAAAAAGGGGGACCGAGTGGGAACTGGGAATGAATAAAATAAATAATGGAAAATGGAAAGAAGGACTTTGAGTGAATTGAAAGGGGAAATTGAAGAGGGGAGCCGGAGGGCCCCTTCATTTGTGAAGAGTGGACCGACCGTCGTGGATAGACTTTTTTTTTGCTTTCGCCGATTGAACGGAAGAATAATCCATTTGAGAGGGAGACAATAATTTTCCTTTGTCTTTTTTTTTTTTGATATTGTTTGATCTTTTTAATTGAAAAAGGGAAAGTCCAAATTGCGCAAGAAAATTGGTAAATTGATTTTTTTAACAATAAATAGGGAAATGACAAGAATTCTTAGGGAAAGGCTAGGGAAAATGCCAAAGAATTGAGCATATGAGAATTTTATTATGCAAGCCAATAATAACAAGGATTACGCGCATTGGGCGATCTGCTGGTGCTTTTTAAGCCAATTAGGTATTATAATATTATTATATTATTTGAAAAAGGTGATGTGAAAGGAAGGAAGCATGGCGGACCTATTGGAAAAAAGAAAAGATAAGCAAAATTTAAGAATTTTAAGGTTTTAGAGCTGGATGAATCTTTTAAAATTTATATGCTATGTTTTAGATCTCGGGGAATGGGTATTGGGCTACATCGTGGGCCTTATTAGAGAATTTTATTTTAAATGAATTAATGACTAATAACTAGGAAAAACTTTTCTTAAAAAATTCCTCTTTGGATATATCTCGAATATGGTTTTTGGGGATTTATTTTTAGAAAAAGTATATTTAATAGACAATTTCGGGGCAATCCCTAAGGCAATTTGATGATGCAAAAATTTACAATTGACAATAAAAATAACAATTTTTTGGAGGGGAGTGAATTGGGCTATTCAACACGAGGATAAGGACATAGGAGAGGACACCCAAATATGCACATGATTACCAAAAATTACAATGCAAAAATGTTGTAATGGCCATCATTTCTTCCTCCAATATTAATAGTATGAGCCCCTTGATTCGTCCGGAGGAAAATTGGGCCAACCCCCCTTCATCATTCACGTCTTCTTGTCCACCGGTTGGTTGGTGGCCCAAAATTGGACAATCGACTTCTTTTGGGGAAAGAGGACGGAAAAAATTAGGAGGGAAACAATATGTCAAGCACCAATCACTGGCGGTCTCCTTTGATTTTCTCCTCATGTTTTTGGTTGAAAACGTGCTTTTTGGCTTGCAATGTTGCTGTGTGGACGACAGCATAATTTGGTTAGCCCCATTCCTTTTTGGACAAAATATTACAAGAAATTGTCTTTTTTGGGAGATTGGGGCTGTTTTTAGGCTAATTGAGGAGGAATACTGGAATTGGAATATTTATAGGGTCTATGGAGCAAATGAAGGAGAATTTGGGTGTGCGGCTTATCCTTCTTTGCAATAAATTTTGGCCAAACTTATAAAAAAATTGTGATTTAAAGGAAGGTTTTGTTTGTTGCTTTCATATATAAATCCTTTTGGGAAAACTATTTTATAAGATATTGAAATTAAAATTAAAAAGTACAAAATTGTAGGGGAATTTTCTGGAGTAATGGAAATTTATAGACCGAAATTTTAAATGATTGAATTGGTTTTACATTTAAATTATAATTTAATAAAGCAAACATTTAATTGCGCATTTACATTCATTTTGGCTATTGATAGTCATCTGAATTTTATGCTTTGCGTAATTTTGTTTTAAATTTAACATCTTATCCGTATTTCGAATTAAAACACTGTCACTTTATGTTATAAATTTCGTTAAGTAAATAGTAAATTACCTAAATTAATTTTATGTTACATATATCATATTTGAGAGTATTTTCTGCTTTTTTAAAAATTAAAATAAAAATAATTTAAAAATTGGATCTGTCATAAAATTCGCTTAAATCCATAGACATTCTATAGGTTGGGGGAATTGAAATTGTATCTATTTTCTTTAATTTTTGTTTTGAATTTGAAACTAGTTCACCAGAAACCAAAACCAGTAACGAAAAGTTGAAACATATTTTCATTTAGCCGACAAAGATCAAATATTAATAGCGCCCAAAAACTCATTCAGCTGGTTTTTTGGACTGAACAATTTGTCGGTGTTAAGGGCTAGCACAAAGGTGGGTGAATATTTTTGCGCACGAAAATTACACAATATATTCCATATAAAATTGAAGGGAATTATATAATTTGGCGGGGGGTAATTGGAGAAGGCGGAATTAAGAAGGTGGTGGATTTGTTAGATGTGGAGACCGGAAAGAAACAAGAAACAATTGGAATTGTCCATTCTAAGTAAGTAAGGAGGAAATTGGGGTGGATGGGGAATGGGGAGAAAATGTTGAATGCGCAACGGGAAGTCGATTGAATGACAGTGGACACCGCGTTTTAAAAGCCAAGTATTAATAAATGAAGGCAGGAAAGTAGGATAACCTTGTTGAATGGCCAATATCAAATCATTTAAGTTATTTTAATTCCCCATTCGGAATTATTTTTCAACTTTTCGAAAATTGGGAAAAATTTGAGTCTAATTTCTAACTCCTTTAATTAATGGCACTATATAAATTATAGTGGATTTTTTAACGGAAAAACGGAAAATCGCAAATTTATTGATGAAAGGCCCTGCGGTGGTGATGATGACGTAATTTGGGCAAAGTAATGGATTTTTGCTGTGAAATGCAAGAGAATTGGGTGGGGATGAAAGTCCGATTTTTACGGTGATTTTTGCGTCCCTGGCGGAGATTGACTGGAAGGTAATATGAGATTTGGGGTGGGGTGAGAAATGAATATTGTTTATTTTTACCATAGAGGGATATTTTTTTGGCCAGATTTATTGGATGGAAAATTAAGGCGAAAATATATTTATTTTTTAATTAAGGGGTATTTATTTTTTTAATAAAATTTTGAATAAATTTGATTAAGGAATTGATATTTTTATAATAATTTAAAAATTCACTCTTTTAAAGAAAAATAAAATTATTTTTTGTTTTATAAATCAGAAATTGTGTATAAATTGGATTATTTATTTTATTACAATTTTAACTAAGAAAAATGTGTTTTTGATTAACTAAGAAAAATGTTTTTCGATTAACTAAGAAAAATATATTTTGATTAACTAAGAAAAATGTTTTTCGATTAACTAAGAAAAATATATTTTGATTAACTAAGAAAAATGTTTTCGATTAACTAAGAAAAATGTGTTTTCGATTAACTAAGAAAAATGTGTTTTCGATTAACTAAGAAAAATGTGTTTTCGATAAACTAAGAAAAATGTATTTTGATTAACTAAGAAAAATGTGTTTTCGATTAGCTAAGAAAAGTGT
The DNA here is from genome assembly GCA_030063045.1 of Pratylenchus scribneri. NCBI lineage: Eukaryota > Metazoa > Nematoda > Chromadorea > Rhabditida > Pratylenchidae > Pratylenchus > Pratylenchus scribneri. Next base: position 627,497 of record JAQSEB010000027.1, read on the forward strand.
GTTTCAGATTAACTATAAAAAATTTATAAAAAAAAGAAAATTCTCATTTTCATGCGCCTTAAGGAAGATGAGGCGAAGACCTTGAACATAGATGAGAGTATAAAATGAACGGAAACATCAATGAAATTCACGGTGTATTCCTCATAAAATGTACAATTTAAGCGGCAATTTACTAAAAAAAAAATATATCGTCAAACCGACGCCATTTGGCCTCGAATTGGATTGGCGAGAATTTGCCAAGGACATACAAAAATGCTTCCTAATTTTTTGGACGCAAAATTTGCGCGTCTGGCGGGCCTCAAGAAGAAGATAGCAACGACGGGGCAATTGAAGGGAAGCTATCCATCTCGATGGCGCCCCAAACCCCTTTAGGAATCGAAAGGAAATGGGGCGAGCAAAAGAAAGGGAGAAAATTGGGTTGGTTTGATATTGCTGCGCGGAAGTTTGCGTTTGGCCTTTTCATCAATGATTTGGGCGTGGTGGAAGTAAAGTTGGGGAGGAATTCATGCGATTTTATTAGGCAATAATGTAAAAAAAAAGTCCGATGAAAAATTCCTAGAAAATGTAATAAAAATATATAAATTTGTATAATAAAAATATTTATTTTATAAAAAAAAATGCAAAAATAACATCGCCTAATAAGGCTTGATTGAAAAGGAAAAGGCTCAACCGAAAGTGGTCAATGAAAAATTACGGATGGCAATTTTCAGGGATGCTCGTAAAATGGAAGAGGGCAATTTGCTGATGCTGCGCAAGGTGAACATTTTTTCTTCATGAATTCTTTGAATAGGGGGATTTTCGCTGTTGGGATTTGGAGGAGGAACAAAAAAAAAAGGAGGGCAAGAAGAGGATGGACCGTCTTCTTCGTCTGTGCTTGTTGAGGGGATTTTGAGAGGAAGAAAAGCTAAAAGGGGCAAAATTAGGAGGAGTATTTTTCGGTAGAGGAATGGGCGAAAATAAGTGTTGGCTTGGGGAAGCCAATGTGAAAGGTGAATCTTCTCTATTTTCCTCACTTTTATCCATACATTTTCATATATCCCTTTAAGGGAAAAAATTAATTAAGGTGTTAATAAAATATAAGTTTTAGTTCGAATTTGACTAAAAACACAAAAATTAGAATTTGACTAAAAACACAAAAATCAGAATTTAACTAAAAACACAAAAATCGGAATTAAGTGAAAATACAAAAATCAGAATTAAGCGAAACACAAAAATTAGAATTTAACTAAAAACAAAAAAAAACAGAATTAAGCGAAAATACAAAATCAGAATTAAGCGAAAACACAAAAATCAGAATTTGACTAAAAACACAAAAAATCAGAATTGAGAAAAAACACAAAAATCAGAATTTAATCATAAAATCAGCAGAAGTTAACTAAAAACACAAAAGAATTTAAATAAAACACAAAAAATAGAATTTATAGAAAATATAAAAAATAGAATTTAGCAAGACAAAACACATTAGAGTTAGAGGAAATTAGATTTTTAATTCTTTATTTACAGTACTTTCTACTTTCGCACAGAAAAAGGACCGCTTTTGAAGCTATGAAAGTAGTAAAAGTTAGGAGCGCGAGGTTGGTTCTTTTTTTGGGTGAATTGAGCTGTTGCTGAACAACACATACAAAACAAAATAAGGTGGCTCAAATCTTCCCTCAATTTGTGTGTGCTTGTTATGCTTCAAAGTAACAGCATTATTATGCATTATACCGGTTGGAAAATTGAACATTTTTGTGGACGATTGGGGACGGATGAGAGGGATTTTCGCTAGCGCAGATAATAGGGCCCCCTTCGCGCATTTGGGGCAGCTGACCTGAGCCTTGCGCGGGCGTGTATTTTTGGGATCAAAAATGGGGTTGAAAAGTAGCAGGTGAGGGAGCAGAGAAGGACAAGGACGGGGAGGATTAAGACATATTTTTTCAAGATCAAAATTTTAAAAAAAAATATTTTTTCGAGGAGTAATTTTTAATTTAAAACAAATCTGAATTTCTTCTCATATAGGCCAATTTTATATGAATATGCAGCCATTTACAAAGGTGAGCTATTCATGGTAAAATTCGGAAATCGGCATTGGCATGGCTTGGTAAAAATTTGACAAAATTAAGGACAAATTTGCTTCCCATCTGGCTAAATTTACTTAGTGCCTTAAGGCTAATTTAATATTTAAGACTTTAGTTCTCAGATGATGAATATTGAGATGAGATGGTATTGACAGCAAATTCGGTTTTAATTTATTAGGAAAAATAAGTATTAAAATTAGCAAAAAATAAATAAATTTCACAGGACAGGATCACATTTTCAAATACGGTCTAAATTCTATATGGAGGGGAAATGAAAAATGTTTGTACAAATTTTTCATAAATGGTGAAAAAAAATTTATTGTATAGAATACAATGGATTTAAAAAAAAAAAAGAATGCGGATGTGCCAAAATCCCCGAACTCCGATTTATGGGATTATGAAGCCGGAAAATTTTCTATTGAATTATTTTTTAAACCATTTAAGCAGATTTTGGATTAAAATTTGCGTTTGGTTTTGTGTGGAACATTGAATTTACTAAAATGTGCGCAGTGGAATTTTCCGTATGTGTGTTTAGAAAAGGCCGAGGTGGGTGCGCAAAAAGTGGTGGTGGTGGCGGACGAAGGTATAGGTGGAGAAGGCAATGGACTGTCCCAGGGAAGAAGAAGAAGAGCAGCAGAGGAAGAGGAGGAGGATGACTTTGGAAGGTCATCTCATCACTCTTCATACCCTTCCAATTTTGCTGGTGCTGAGAAGATCTTCCCAATTCTCATCCTCTGTTGCTCGGAAAAACAGTCGATGAAGAGATGAATTTGTGCTTGCCTCCCTCTTCTGCGCAGCCACTTTTCGCCTCATCCCATCCTTTCCTCCGTCTAATACAACTACAATAAATAGTAGAAATCGGCCAAGCACCTCGGTCGGGAACTCGGTTCGGGATTCCCGAAAATTCCCGTTCCTGAGTTTTCCCGAGTCAAAAATATCGGGATCCCGCCAGAGACCCGTATCCAGAAATTTTTCATGGAAGGGGCAATGGGTGCACTGAAAATTTTTTTATGGAGCAATTGCCCCCTATTTTCCCCTGACCCTGAATACGGGCCTGGATCCCGCACGGGATTCGGGAATTTTTAAAAACAGTGAAAAAAGAGATAAAACTGGTACTTTTGCCGTTTGGGTCCGCTTTTTTTGTGGGAAGGGGAGGGGGTTAGGATTTAGGGGTAACATGAGATGATTTTCACTACGTCATATCCGTAATCTATCCTCTGTAGATGACCCTAAACCTGCTGATGACCCACAGGGCGATGGGCGACCCTTTTCACTTTCAGAAAGAAAAGCGTACCCAAACGGCATAAGTACCCTATTAAAACTTATTCAGTAAATGAGAGCTCAAACTCATCTTCTCTTCCTGCTGATGAAAATGCAAACTCTTCTTCCTCCACAGCATTGCCGAAAATACCAACAACAAATACCGCGATGGAACAAAAAGAACAACACAAAATTCGAACAACCGCAATTTCGGTTCCGGATGGCGACATCCTAAAAGATTATGTTCGGTTGAATAAATCCAAAGGAACATTTCTAAAAATCCAATTGGAAAAGGGCAAAAGCGGTCATAAAATCTTTAATGTCAGCTCAAAACTTCACGTATTACTTCCATAATTATTAAAAAATGATTAATTGTAAATTTCAGAATTTGTACCTATCCATGTTTGTTAATTTTAATATTCCATTTCCCAATGATGCCTATGCCTTTGTGCGTGCTTTGGATGAGCTCATCTTGGAATTGGCGACGAAAAATTTTGATCAAAAGTTACTTCAAGGTATTTATCAAGTTCGCAAATCTATTCTAAAAAAATTATCCTTAAAGTCGAAAAAATCAAAATTTTTTTCAAGGTTTAATCTCGATCGATGAGTTAAGCATGAATCGGTCATTGATTGGTTTATATAAAAGTCAAAAATAAAAAGTTAGGAAAGTATTGTTAGTTTCATAAGTAAACTGGGTTTAAGGCTTATCAGTTTTGCTTTTTTTGATGGCATTGAACTTTTTAATTTTTGTTTAGAAAAATTTTAAAAAAGTTTCAAAATCTATTTTGGACTCTAAGTTTTCCAAATTTTGGTCATTTTTGTATTAAAACATTATTTTATTAAATTTATATTAGATTAAGTTGGGACTTACTAATTCAAAAATTAACGAAACAGACAACAAAATTTATTATATTTTTAGCCAAACGACATCAATCCAAGCGTTTATTGAAATTGCGAACCGCTGAAGTGATGGGCCAAATCCACAAATTCCACTTGGAATTGTTATTTTTCCCAAATGAGGGTAGAGCGGATATCAAACCGGAATTGTGCATTCTACTTTCGGCATTCAAATTGAATATTGAGAATAATTCAACAAAGCGATGGTTATTGCTACCATTGAGGGCATTGCCTTGGTTACGTGAACAAATGGCCGATATGTTGGTGCGGCATGATGATGGGACAGAGATGATTGCGAGGGAGGCACCGGCCAAAATACCCAATAAATACCTTTTATGAGAAACTAATAAATATTATGGAAATTGGAAATAGTAGAATGACTTGATGGAATTGATTTTTAATTGATTGATAATTTTACCAATTTGTTATTTATTTTATTTAAATATTTAATTGAATAAATGTTCTGATGAGAATTGTGTTAAAAAATTTATACTTCTGGCAACTTTCACCCAAAAAAATCGTTTAAGATAACCAAACCGGTTTTTGCCAATTTACGGGGATTATAAATAAAAAAACCAATTAAATTTTCGGATTTAGTGCGTTGGAACTTTTTGAATTTAAAAACTTTTTAAAATCAGTTACAAAACATGTAAATTTTAAATTCACTTTTTGTCAAATCTAATAAAAATTAATGTCTTTCTGAGACCCTAGTCCAATTTTCACTCCACCATTATTTTATTAGCATCACTATTAAAAATATCAAATTGGTCACACATTAAAAAGCCATTAAAAATAGTATTTTTCATTACAAGGTTTTTGTCAATTTTTTGACTCCCTTAGTCATCCATAAAACCCAAAACTATCAGAATTTGTTTATGCATTTTATGTCTTTATTTAAGGCAATTTGAAATGTTGGCGATTTAAATTGAATAAATAATAAAAAGATCGGATGTATGTATCATTATCAAAGATATCTTCTTTCTCTATTCTTTATTATCTGCTTATTTGTGTCCCAAAATTTCCTTCATTTTCTCAATTTGGTCAACCATCGAAGAAAGCCGTGGCTTTTTTGAGCGAACTTCATCATCCATTTTCTCCAGGGAATTGCGCATCGCATTGGTCTTTTCCGACAATATGGCATCCAGTCGCTCTCGGGTATTTTGTGAAAGACGAGAATGAATGTCGGTGGTTTTTGTGAAGTTTTCCGTCAAGTCCTGGATGCTCAAACGATTCAGACAATGATCCTTTTTTAAATAATAAATTAATTAGGATTTATTAGCCAATTAATTTATTTTCCCCAAACATTTTGTGTTTTTGTTCATCTAAACATTTTTGTGTTTTTGTTTCTCCGAATATTTTTGTGTTTTTGTTTCCCCAAACATTTTGTGTTTTTGTTCATCTAAACATTTTTGTGTTTTTGTTTCTCCGAATATTTTTGTGTTTTTGTTTCCCCAAACATTTTATGTTTTTGTTTTCACAAACATTTTGTGTTTTTGTTGCCCCAAACATTTTGTGTTTTTGTTTCCCCAAACATTTTATGTTTTTGTTTTCACAAACATTTTGTGTTTTTGTTGCCCCATACATTTTATGTTTTTGTTTTCACAAACATTTTGTGTTTTTGTTGCCCCAAACATTTTGTGTTTTTGTTGCCCCAAACATTTTGTGTTTTTGTTGCCCCAAACAATTTGTGTTTTTGTTTTCACAAACATTTTGTGTTTTTGTTGCCCCAAACATTTTGTGTTTTTGTTGCCCCAAACAATTTGTGTTTTTGTTGCCCCAAACAATTTGTGTTTTGTTGCCCCAAACAATTTGTGTAACAATTTGTGTTTTTGTTGCCCCAAACAATTTGTGTTTTTGTTGCCCCAAACAATTTGTGTTTTTGTTGCCCCAAACAATTTGTGTTTTTGTTGCCCCAAACAATTTGTGTTGCCCCAAACATTTTATGTTGCCCCAAACATTTTATGTTTTTATTTCTCCCAACATTTTTATGTTTTTGTTTCCTAAAAAATTTGGTGTTTTTCACCACTGACCTTGAGATTGTTGAGCGAGCACTGTTCCGCCAATTCGAGCAACTCCAATTTTGGCCCATCTTCGCAATCCGTCAAAACCTTTTCGCAATAACCGAACAAAATGGCCATGTCATATTTGATGGCTAATTTCAGGATTTTGATTGCCAATTGACCTGAATAGAATCAATTATGCCATTTTAATACTTATTATTTGAATTACCGTTGCCTTTCAGAAAATTGGACTCATGCACCAATGCACACATTGACATTATCGAATAAATCATTAAGCCGAATGCATGCACATCAAAATCCTCGGTTTCCACAATTTCAAAAGAATTGCCCACTGCCCGTCTATTGTCGATCCAATCGGCGAAGAACAAATTGTGAAAGTAGTTGGAGAAAGTGGCCAACGACTGAAAGATAAAATTAAATTATAAGGTACAAAAATTATAAAGAATTGAATTTACATATTTATTGATGGGAAATGATTCCGTTCGATCTTCGCCAATTTTCATCATCAAGGTTGTGTCCAACGGTGGAAGCCTAGAATTTAGATGTTTTTAAATTCATATTCTATTCAATAACTCACCCTTTCTGAACGTGCGAAATCTTGATGTTCAATTCGATATCGATTTGATCCGCAAGCCAATATCCCACTCCCTCTTCATCATCCGAGTCAAAATTCTCCTTTGTGCCCACGCAGAAAATATTATTCAGAATCCAATAATTTGTGTTGAATCCGTAGAAAGGACCGAACGAACAGGATTCCTTGTTGTCTGGATCCGGGTCACTGTCATATCCACTGCGCACCGAGAAATCCACTTTGCAAAGCCAAAGGGTCTCCTTGATTCCCTCATTGCAACACACTTTCAAATTCAAATAGCCCTCCCATTCGGATGACGCTTTTTCCACTTCCATACGCCTGTAAAAGAAATTCTATTAATGGATTTTGGAATGGAATATTTTGGAATGGAATAATTTAAGAAATGCTAAATTTCCTACATACCCAACAATCGATTAACCCAAAAAATTGTTTATGCTTAATTATATCATTCGATAGAGCTCATCGAGATCCCTCGATTGCGGTATTGTTTGCTGGTTTTGACCAAAATTCAAAGTATTAAACCGTTTAGACCATATTTTGGTTTATAACACATTTAATTTTGAGCCAAACCCCAACAGCCTATATGCAAATTAATGCATCTCGATGAACTCTATCAAATAAGCTTTATTGGGTCGAAAATCAAAAGTAACTAGTTAATAAGCCTTCGCTAAAATGGAACCTATAATTTATCGGTAATATTTTTTTAAAAAATTTCCACTAAACTCTAAAAATTCCGGTAAATGTTATTTATTTTACCCCAAATTATTTCATTAATATAAATTAAAAACCAAGAAAGTCCGCCAATTTGATGGATGGTAGACGACACCGGCGGCTTTGGTCGGCCCTCTGCATCCTCCAATTCATTCAAACAAGTTTTGATGCGAATTTTGCCGGAAATGTTGTCATTATTGTTGTTTTGGGTCATTTTTCAATTTATTTTAAGCTTTTTCTTTAATCAATTCTCTTTTTTGCTTAAATTAAAAACTGATTAATTTAAATATAATTTAATTATAATTCTTGAATTGATTTGGAATGGAATAAGTAGGGTAAAGTTTTAACACTTATCAGTGGTTAAAATTACGGCTTTTTAATTAATTAATCCTAAGATATTGGATATTAGTCTAAAAGTGATTTAATTTAACCTATAGTTTGAGAGTCCATTTTAATTCGATTGATTTTAAAGAATTTGATATGATATTATAAAAAATGATAGCAATTAAATTATCACTTCAATCTTTCACATAAAATTAAAAAAATATTAATAATTAATTAAAAATAATTATGAAATTGTACAAAAAATTGAAAAAAATTTATACATAAAACATGAAAAATAAATTAAATGAAATTATTTCTTCCAAGCATTTTTTAATGCTTTTTAACCAGCTCATAATTATTTAAATAAATATCCAAAATATTCATAAAAGAGTTAAAATCATTCAAAAATAAATTGTGTTGATGTTCACAAATAAATATATCAAAAAATGTGCCCATTTAATTCTCTGATTTTCCATTTTCTCATCCATCCTTCAATCCATTCTCTTTTGGTCTCATCAGTGATTTTCGACGCGGGAGCTGCTGTTCATTCCACGAAAGGCTGAACGCCGTGAGCCCAACGTTGCATTTTCACGAACACGGGACACCGACATTGGAGAACTGTGAAAAAAAAATTGGGAATTAATTGAATTTGAATTGAAAATTAATATTTAGAATTTTTAAACATAAAATGTTTCATATGAATTTTTAGGTTTTAAACTAGTTTTTTTGTATGCATTCAATTTGATAAATTTTTGTGACTTATTTAAATGTTTTTGAGTTTTGACTTCAATTTTGTAACCCAATTTTGGCACAATTTTGAGGGGAAAATTTCAATATAAAATTAAAAAATTTTAATTTAAAGATTTTGTATCTATTTTTGGTAATTTTAATAGTAAATTTTGGTTAAATAATTTTTTTAAATCATCTTTAATTTTTATTCTCCATGACTTTGGACTTACCCTTGGACCATGGAAGAATTCGGGCGCGGTGCTGGAACATTGCCAAAACGCATTGGTGGTTGAATGAACGGCTTTTTGGAAGTTTGCTGCTGAGATGTGGAAGGACGACTGAAAAAATTGAGAAAAATTATGTAATTAATAAATGTGTTTTTGTGAATTTTTCCCTTGATTTTTCGGTTTAAAACATTTAAATAAAACCATTTTTTGCTAGTTAAATTTATGTTTGAAAGGAATAGATTTTAAGGTTTTTTATCCAACATACTAAATCCGAAAGCATCATTTAATTTTTTTCGATTTAATCTTGGAAATATTCCGAAAACCAGTTTAGAAATTTTAAACGCTACTTTTTTGGTGAAACCTAGTACCATTCTTAAATAGGGGAATTTGGGGAATGCTTGCTATATGTACTAAATAAGAATATGTTGGCCACAATTTTGTGCCAATAACAGTAAGTCCAATGTGCTAACATTTATTGTAATTGTAGTCAGATTTGTAAAAAATGGTGGCATTAATCTACTAAGTATTATTGACTAAGCTCATCAAATATGACTGAAATATGGCCTAATATTAAAAGGTTAAATTCGTGTTTTTACGTTTAGCCTCCAAAATTAAACAAATTAATTTGGTTAATTTAATTTTATTAATAATAATTTGATTTCAAAAATATTTGATGAACTCACTTTTGGCCAACAACTGAACGACGTTGGGCGGATGCGGTGCCAAAACGCATTGGTGGTTGAATGACGGCGGTGGCGGCCGATGATTTTGGAATTTTTGTGGGTGGAGGAAGTGGGCTCATCATCAATGCTGCCGACGATTTGATGTTGACTTTTGAAGAAGGAAGTGGGCTGGCCAAAACCGGAGGAGGAACAACACTTTTGGGTGGTTCAACGGAAACAGTGGTTACTGATGGTGGAGGAGGGCTGGCAGCAGCAGCAGCAGTGATGACTTGGCGCACCCTGTTAAATAATAATAATTAATAAATTTTATATTTTAAAATTAAATTGAAATCAAAAAAAACACCAAAAATCCTAAAAATAATTTTTTTTTTGAAAATCAAAAAATTCTGCTGGACGGGAATTCTTTAGGATGGGCCAAGAAAATATGATAAAATTGCATCCAAAAAAGCAATAAATCAAACTTTTTTGGACTAATTAAATGAATAAAATCTTAGAAATTCGGAAAAACATTTAAATTTATTTCACGAAATTTTGTGGCCTTAAATGTCCATTTCTTGTTTACTAACTCGTCCCCCAAAATCCTCATTTTTGAATCTTTTAAATGGTAGACCTGTTTTTACCAGGATTAAAAAATTTTTAGTATAAATCTGCAATTATAAAAAAGTTATGGAAGATTCTCCGTTTTGCCGCCTAGCTCCGGTTAAAGCTTAAATCAGTGATAAAAAAGGTTTATTAAATAAAAACTTTTGAAAAATGTCGATTGAAGGGAACGGTTTGTAAATTACTGAATTAAACTCAAAATAAGTTCAAATTTTTTTTCATTATTTTTTTAGTACCCCAAACTAACTCATCGACGGTGGCGGTGAGTTGTTTTGCTGGCTCCGATTGTCCTCCAACCGCATCAACCGGCGGAGCTGCTGCGGCCGCCGCCATCATCATTGAACGACGCAAGGGTCGAGGTCGAGCTTGAACTTTTGGCACATCGCTGAAACGCAAATGCAAACAAATATTATTATAAATCGTTTTTTGAATAAATTAATTAAATTTATTTTTTTTTTAGGAATTTTTTTGACCATAAAATTAAGCCAAACCAAGCGAAAGACTTATGTCAAAAATCATTTTTAATTTATTATGGCTAATGGATTTGTTCAAAGCGATATTCACTACTCTTATTTATGGGGATCGGTGTGGATGATCAACTTAATGTTTTTTGATTTTGGACCTACTTTGTGTTTTATATGGTCCATCTCAAGATTTTTAGGCCCTCTTAAGGTTTTATGTACCATCTCAAGGTCTTTTGCCCTCTAGAATCTCAAGGTTTTGGGCCATCTTAAGGTTTTTGAGGCCTCTTAAGGTTTTACGGACCATCTCAAGTTTTTTGGGCCATCTTAAGGTTTTTGGGGCCTTTTAAGGTTTTACGGACGATCTTAAGGTTTTTGGGCCTCATAAGGTTTTTGGACCATCTCACGGTTTTTGGGGCCTCCAAGTTTTTATGGACCAGCTTAAGGTTTCATGGACCATGAGCATCCTAAGGTTTTATTAGAAATTATGGGTTTCCATCACAAGGTTTTTTCTCTCTTTGGGTTTAATGGTCAGTCTCTAGGTTGGGTCTTAAGATTTTATTGAGACCAAATACCCGTTTTAAATATACATTCATCAATTTTTGTTAATTTATAAAAGCAAACTTTGGAAACGGGTCAATGACGATTTGATCCGGTGGTGGATAGGCGCGGGCAGCACTTTGCGAACGTGTCACCGGTCCACGGGCCAATTGCGGCGGTGGTTGTTGTTGATTTTGTCCTCCGCCCAAAATTGATCGGCGGAATGTTGATGATGATCCACCGGTGGTGGTTGATTGCCGCTTTTGCTGTTTTTGTGCCGAATTGGTCATCAGTGAACGGCGTTGAGGTGGCAGAGCCGGTTGGTCGGTGCCCAAATTTTGTTGTTGAAGTGCAGAACGGCGCTGTGGGCGTTGACGAGTTTGCGGCTGTTCCTGCGCTTTTGACATTTCCAAATTAAAGGCCGCATTCGCATTTTCTCGTGCAGTTTCAAGTGCCAAAACTGTAAATTTTATTGTTGAATTTATAAGTTTATTAATGGCAAACGTTGAAAAAATTCATCGCCCAGTGTGTCGTCGTTGTCTTGGCCCAAATTTTCGACGTACATTGGCACAGATGGGATGAAATATGGATCATCAGGGTCGACATTTTGGGAATTTGCCATCATTTGCAGTTTTAATTTGAATAAAATTGGTGATAATGATAAATTCGGAATTTATGCTAAATTGTGGTTTTAATTTAGATGGTTAATTTAATTATTTAAAATTTTAATAAACGCAATTTTGATGATAAAATTGGGAAAAAAGAAAGAGTGTAACAAATTTTAAAATGATCGGTTTATCAAAAATTGCGCTGCGCCTCGCCTAGGAATGGAAGCCAAATGAAATTTTAAATTATAATTTCGCGCTTCTTAATAAATGCCAAATTTTGATAATTTGAAAGAAAATTCGATGGGTGCACCGTAGACCAGAATCGATTTTTCCGACATTAATAATGGAAAAATTCATTTATTTATCAACGGCAGTAACAAAGCTCCGGGCCTTTCCAAAAATTAATTTTTGAGGTTAATAAATCAAAAAATATGAAAAGTGGATTAAGAAATAGGATGACGATTTAAAAACATGAAAAGAAGAGGTTAAATTTTAATCAATTTATGAGTTATGCATTTAAGATGATGAATTGACGAATGGTAATTGATAAATTGATTATATGTATTTTGAGATCAATAAAATTAATTTGTATTTTTTCCCCAAAAATAGGTGTATACCAACCGAACTATTACTCCGGAAAATGTTCGCCAAATTGTGTTTTCCTTTCCGGAAAATGTTCGTCAAAATGTTTTTTCCCTTTCCGGAAAATGTTCGCCAAAATGTATTTTTCCTTTCAGGTACCCCCGAAAACCTCTAGAAACGAATTTTTGAAATAATCTAAAAAAATTTTTTTGGGATACGGATTCTTTAGGAATACCTAAAGACGATGGATGATTAAGGGAAATTTTTAAAAAGCTAAAATTTGTTTAAATTTTTTATTTAGAGATTATAAATTTTTAAATTCGTGATTAATTTTATGCCTTTTGTTGCCTTGAAAATTTGGACCTATTTATCATTATCATTTTAATTATCATTCTTCCTTATAAATTCTCCATAATGGTAAGATACACTTTTCGATCAGAAATTTTTGATGCTTAATATATTTTGATATTAAATTGGGCGATTTTTATATATTTTTTTTATGATTTTGATAGTAAAATTAAGATTTCGATTTGTGAGAGATGGAAAGTACTGAAAAAAATTGGAAAGGGAAAAATTATCTATTGTTTGACTGACGGTCTTTTCTACCAAGAAAAAGCAAAGGGCGACCAAGGGCATTTTTGGTGAATTTTTTTTATAGTTCAATCAACGCAGCTCGATGAATGTATTGAATTATCATTTTTATTTCATTATATAGATTACATTTCGCTAGAATTAGAAATGTAACACCTTACCAAGATAGATTTTTCTTTTGGTAATAATTTGCCTATATTGCAGTATTATGTAATAATAATAAAAATGTTACCATTTGAATCCTCTCGCCGAGCTGCGTCGATTGAATTATAATATGCATATAAAAATTTTACCAAAAATACCCTTGGCCCCTCCTTTGCTTTTTCTTGGTAAATATCGAAAATTTTTTTTATCAATATGGCAAGATTTGACGAAAATGACGACAGATTTAAATTCAGCATTATTTTTTACCTATGTAAAATGATTTTAATATTTTTTTTGTGGCCAAGATTCTTTACAATTGCCAAAACTTGAAAAATAATCATAGAAATTAAAAATCACAAATAATTCTTTATTTTCAAAATAAAATTAAAAAATACTGTAGAAAGTTATCATAAAAATGAGAAAAAATTTCTGAATTATCGTATGGCTAATTTTTTCTTAAGCTTTCCTTTTGCAATAAAATATTCTTCCCAACGATTCAAGTGCCAGCTGGACCAATTCAATGAATACAATTCATCAATTTCTTTTGGAATACGAATTAGCCGATGCCAATAATATTCTAATCCACCTAAAATTGAGGAAAAATTATTATATTAAATATTTCAGGTTTCAGTACAATTTTGCCCCAAGCATATTCCATAAAAGTATGCCTAAAATTAGAACTCGGCATGGATTTCGGATCCGTAGTCCGGAATATTTTTATATTTTCCAGATTAATTCCGGACCGGATTTTTACACGGATCCTAAAACGGAGCCGGCCCGGGATTCTTTTAGTCCAAAATTCGTTCCGGACGAATTTTTTCATCCGGATCCGTACGGATTGACTATAAAAAGAAAGATGAAAGGGAAATTTTTTTGTGATGCATATTCGATATTCGTCTAGTGCGGGGCCATTTTTGCTTGAAATTTTATTCTGCGAGGCTCTTTGGTACAAATTTTGTCTGCGGAGGCAAATTCTTTAAAAATTTTTTGCTTTCGGCATAAAGGAGTATAATTTTTGTAAAAAAAAATTCGCCGAGCCTTCCCCAGACAAAAATATGGCGTATGGTCAGAATCAGAACCAGATTTACGAATTTTAAAAAATTTAATCGCAGAAAATGCCGAAATTGATTTTCCTTAACAAAAGGGCTAGGGCTCAATGCCAACCCTCCTATAATATTCTTTCTATTTGCCAATCTTTCATTTTGCCAATTTTCATTTTGCCAACCTAACTTATTTTTTCAATTTGCCAATCCTCCTATTTTTTTTTTCTTCAATTTGCAAATTATTTTTGCCAATCTAGTTTTTTTTTATTATTTCCAACGTTATTCTAAGCATAATTAAAGTCAAGTTTAGTCTACCCTAGGATTTTCGACAATGCTAAATCCAAATCTGGCATCGGCTTTTCGAAATTTATTAATCCTAATATTTTTATGAATTGTTTAATCAGTAATGTATATAATTTTGTAAATTTCAGTCAAAAACAAATAAAATGGCAAATTGGCTTGCAAATACATATTTTATTTGATTTTGGAATAAATTTTATCAAAAAAATATTTAAAAATCGAATTTACATGTTCGAAAACCTAAATGACTATGAAATTACCCGAAAATTCCAACCGGGAATGTCGAAAAAATGAAAATGAGGCAAATTGGCTTTTTGAAAGTTGGCAAATTGAAGAGAAATAGGAGGGTTGGCAAATTGGAAAAAATAAGTTAGTTGGCAAAATGAAAATTGGAGGTTGCCTTTTTGAAATATATTGGCAAATTGAATTAAGATAGGTGGGTTGGCATTTGGCAAATTGAAAAGGCGTCTAACAAAAGTATTCTTCCTTTTACTGTACTATATATGTGAAAAAAATTTTTTGAAAAAAACCGTAATCCGGATAATTTTTCATGCGAATTGAAATCGGACCGGATTTTTACAATTTATACGGATCCGGTTTTCCAATTCGTATCCAGTCCGGACGATTTTTCAATTCACCGGACCCTACCTAAAATAGGGTCAACACAAATATGCAATCCAAGTTCATCTTTGTAGATAATTATTTTTTCAGTCAAAAATAGAATTTCATGGCAATGCATTTTGAATGTTACATTTTCTCCATCAATATCCAAGTGGCAAATTGGTCGTACAAACTGGAAAAAATTAAAGCGAGTGACTGTGAGCCAATTATTTTTTTTATAAATTATTAGAGACCGGCAAAATGTCCTAGATTCCGGACTGGATTTTTTCAAAGTTTTGCTGTATGGCTGGATAATCTCGCAAAATGCAGCAAAAATCCAGCGCGGGATCCAGTCACACGCCGGTCTCTATAAATTATGCAAGTTCGTCGTTAAAGCTATAAAAATGAAGTGTTTTTTATTATGGTTGGCTTACTTTCTTATCCCGATAGAATTTTTCTCCTCCATATCCATTCCAAGATTGCAATGCAAAGTTGCGAACGGGCATTGGTCTTTTAATGGGAAATGCCCGTGGCCAGCAAACTGCTGCTGCCGAACGCACAATTTCATAGGTGAAAACATCGTCGAGAGTGAAAGAATCCAAGAATTTCGTAGCCGAATTCTTCCTATCTGTGCCCAAACTGCAAATTCATTAATATTTTACTAATTGCCATTATGTATAATTAATTGAATAAAAAACATTTTTGTATGGGGATGGATTGGAAAAAAAGATTGGATGAATTTTGTTTATCTGATTTGTAATTAAAAAAATGCCGATTTAAATCTAAATTTTGCTATTTGTGGTCTTTTAACTTTAACAAATTTAAATTTGATTATTTTAATTTAACTTTTTGTTTTATTATCAAAGTTTTAGATGCTATTCACGCCATCATATTTGCTGGCTTATCTTTATAGCAAATATTCTGTTTTGGGATGGGTCAACACTCAACAAGGAATTAATTAGTTAAGAAAATTTGGCACAAAATTTCCCGGGTTGCTGGAAATCCAAAATTCCTTATTCTTAGGAATTTCAACTAAATTTTTATCTAAAAAATAAAATTTTATTGAAATTGTGTAAAAAATAAAAATTAAAGATTTATAAAAGTAAAATTTAAAAAAGCGGATTCAAAAAATTTTCTAAATTAGTTAATTTCAAAAAAATTTTACAATTTATTTTCCTCACATTATTCCAACAAAATAATCATTTCGAGGATCCTGGCGAACGGATGGGATACATTTTTATCTTCTATCCTAATCGGCGGGTCAAATTTGGTGTTACTAATCAATTCCATTCGACGAGTCGAATCGAATGAGTGCACGCACATTGCAGATTGCATACCAATTAATCCGATCAAAATTCAAAAAGTTATGGCCTCGAGAAAATCGAAAAAGAAGGAATTTTTTGAAAATTTTTTGATGAGATTACACCGGGGCGATATGCTAGACTTCCTAAAATTCATATCCTGCTTTATCTCTCTAGGCCTAACTTAATCCTATATCCTACCCTAGCCTTAAGTTTAAAATTAAAAATGGTAAAAACTTTTTTATTTACAAGTTTTATGCGAAAACCATGGCTGATTCATGCTCGGCTCAATGCTCATCGATAAGCGTAGATATTGAACAATAATTTATCGAAAAATTGCAGACTGTTCGACCCAATAGGGGAGATTTTCCTTTTATAATCGAGGCCATAACTATTCAGCCTGTGGCCATAACGATTATTGCATGCACCCATTCAACTCGTCTCTTTGAGAGGAGTTGATTGGTCCCACATTTAACCAATTTTAAACACAAATAAAAATGTATCTATACTCCATTATTGCCGATTCTCCAACGTTGATCTTCCTTTTTAAGTCGGCACTTGAGGCACAATGTATTTTCCATGATTTGGAGTCGATGCGTTCGTCCCCGCATCAAATTGCCGGAGTTGATCAATATTCGGCGCTCATATTGCTGTAGAGGAGGATCATCTTTGGCAAAAAAAAAAAATACGTTTCAATGAGGAAATAAATTTTTTACTAATCAATATTTCACGAAAAACAGGGGAAATTAGTAGATTCAGTTATTTTCATTTATAGAATCCTTTTTTTTCGGATCGAATCAAATTGAATCCAAAAAGATTACAATTTTAATTAAAGAATAACACTTATGTGCATTCCTCCAAAATTAATTATTTTTTTTAATAAATATTATTCTAAAAAAAGTAATAAAAATTCATTTATTAAAATAGCCACTTTTGAAAGTTCCAACAATTTTATTTAATTTTTTTTTTAATAAAATAGAAAATGGTTGCTAAATGCTAATGTACCATTTTTGCACTGATAAGAAGCAACTCCGATCATTCCTTTCCATGTGTCTATTTGCTTTTTAAAATATTTCCACAAAATTGTGAGAAAATCGTTGGAATGGCAACGCCGCGCAATTTTAGCATAAGTAGCCAAAATTTCCTCTTTGTCTTCGACGCTATTGATAAGTGATTTGTACTCCAATGCCAAAATGAGGGCATCGCCGCGGCCAAGTTCCCCGGCCCCAACATTCTCAAGCAAGCGCAAACGGACACGTAAGAACAAATTCTCTGCGCCCAACAATTGGTCCAAATTTGTGCAGTAAGTGAGTACACGACGTTTATCAATCATCAATTCGCCCGTGGAAAGCTATTTAAAAAAAAATTATTTAGTAATGTTCTCATTGAAATGCGAATTTAACAAAATGAATTTAAAAAAATTTAAGAGAATTAATTTCCTTAATTAATATAGTCTAGTAAAATTGTTTTTGTTCAATAAAAAAAACAGAAGAAAATATAAGATAACCGCTCGAGGCTCTCGAGTCGCCGCTTGCTTGCCTTTTAATAGTATAAATTGGTATATATATATATATACAAGCGCTCGGTCGCCGCTTCGCGGCTCCCGAGCGCTTGTTCAATTTTTTTGGTTAAAAAATTTTTAACTGATTTCTAAAAATAGAACACATCCAATTAAATAAAATAGGATGATTATGGTTCGAAGTTTTTCTCCAAACATTTTATGTCTTTATTCCCAGATATTTTGTGTATTTATCCAAACATTTTCTTGTTGCTTATAAAATATTTGAGTTTTTTTTTTACTTTTTATTTTCCAAAAGATTTAGTGTTTTTTGTTTATCCAAATTTTGTTTCTGATCATCCCAACATATTGTTTTTATTTCCCAAACATTTGTGCTTTTATTTGCCCAACATTTGTGTTTTTTATTTCCCAAACATTTGTGCTTTTATTTGCCCAAAATTTGTTTTTTATTTGCCCAAACATTTGTTTTTTTATTTGCCCAAAAATTTGTACTTTTATTTGCCAAATATTTGTGTTTTGTCTGCCCAATATTTGTGTTTTTGTTTGCCCAACATTTGTGCTTTTATTTGCCCAACATTTGTGTTTTTGTTTGCCAAATATTTCTGTTTTTGTTTGCCCAACATTTGTGCTTTTATTTGCCCAACATTTGTGTTTTTTATTTGCCCAAAATTTGTGCTTTTATTTGCCCAAAATTTGTTTTTTATTTGCCCAAACATTTGTTTTTTTATTTGCCCAAAAATTTGTGCTTTTATTTGCCCAAAATTTGTTTTTTATTTGCCCAACATATGTGTTTTTGTTTGCCCAACATTTGTGTTTTTATTTGCCCAAACATTTGTGTTTTATTTGCCCAACAAATGTGTTTTTGTTTGCCCAACATTTGTGCTTTTATTTGCCCAACATTTGTGTTTTTATTTGCCCAAACATTTGTTTTTTTATTTGCCCAAAAATTTGTACTTTTATTTGCCCAAAGATGTGTTTTTGTTTGCCCAACATTTGTGTTTTTATTTGCCCAAAGATGTGTTTTTGTTTGCCCAACATTTGTGTTTTTATTTGCCCAAATATTTGTGTTTTCATTTGCCCAACATTTGTGTTTTTGTTTGCCCAACATTTGTGTTTTTATTTGCCCAAAGATGTGCTTTTGTTTGCCCTACATTTGTGTTTTTATTTCCCAAACATTTGTGCT
This sequence comes from Pratylenchus scribneri, assembly GCA_030063045.1. Classification (NCBI taxonomy): domain Eukaryota; kingdom Metazoa; phylum Nematoda; class Chromadorea; order Rhabditida; family Pratylenchidae; genus Pratylenchus; species Pratylenchus scribneri. Next base: position 646,470 of record JAQSEB010000027.1, read on the forward strand.
TTTATTTGCCCAAAATTTGTTTTTTATTTGCCCAAACATTTGTTTTTTTATTTGCCCAAAAATTTGTACTTTTATTTGCCCAAAGATGTGTTTTTGTTTGCCCAACATTTGTGTTTTTGTTTGCCCAAATATTTGTGTTTTCATTTGCCCAACATTTGTGTTTTCATTTGCCCAACATTTGTGTTTTTGTTTGCCAAAATATTTTGTTTTTTCCCCCAAACATTTTGTGTTTTCATCCAAAAATCTTAAGGTTTTAATTTTTCCCAACCATTTTTTACTTTTTCTAAACAATGTTCAACACATTTTATGTTTCCCCAACTCAATAATTTGTTTGTGTGTTTTTGTCCCCCAAAGATTTTTTTTCAGACGTTATCTTATTTAATGATTTTATAAACACTTTATTACTTTGTTTCCCAGATATTTTGTATTTTTGTTTCTCTCAAAACATCTTTGTTTTCCAAACATTTTTTTTTTTTATCAAACATTTTGTGTTTTTTTTTTGTTTTTCTCAAATGTTTTTCCATTTCTTAACATTTTATTCTTCTAAGCAATTGTTTTTTTTTTCAACATTTGATGTTTTTAGTTGTTTTTTTTCCAAAATTCTCCAAACATTTTGTGGTTTTGTTTTTATAAATAAGACTATTTCCATACTAAAATATTTTTCTTTTATTTCTTTATTTTTTATCTATAAAAAATTCTTTTTCTCTATTCCTTATTATTATTTCTCAATTCTCTACTCTGTTTATTTATTTATCTGTTTTTTTAAATATTAGGATATTTTGTCATTTATTTTTGGGATATTTTGTCATTTTTTGCGTAACAGAACTGACTTATTATAGTTGATATATATATATACGGGCAGGGTGACCCATTCACCTGATCAAAAATATGGCATAAGCTCTTAAAAATATGGAAAAAATATGGCATTTTCTAAAAGCTTAAAATTTGATATAAATACTTTTAAAAACATTTATTCTTTAATTTTTTCACTTTCTTTAACAAGTTTTAATTCTCAAAAATGACAGCGAAGGGGAAAATTTTTTAGTCTGAATTAGCCACGTAGCGAAAAATTAGACCCAAAAATGGCCGCGCAGCGAAAAATTAGACCCAAAAATGGCCGCGCAGCGAAAAATTAGACCCAGAAATGGCCGCGCAGCGAAAAATTAGACCCAAAAATGGCCGCGCAGCGAAAAATTAGACCCAAAAATGGCCGCGCAGCGAAAAATTAGACCCAGAAATGGCCGCGCAGCGAAAAATTAGACCCAAAAATGGCCGCGCAGCGAAAAATTAGACCCAAAAATGGCCGCGCAGCGAAAAATTAGACTCAAAAGCGCAGCGAAAAATTAGACCCAAAAATGGCCGCGCAGCGAAAAATTAGACCCAAAAATGGCCGCGCAGCGAAAAATTTCAGCTAAAAATAGCCTCACAAAGAGAAAATTTGTTAAATTTGCCAAGTTCTCAAAAATATGGCAAAATATGGCAAAAGTGAAAAATATGGAAAAAATATGGCGAGATGGTCAAAAATATGGCAAATGCCATATAAATATGGCAATTGGGTCACCCTGATCCCGGGATTAGTCGGTTAATTTGGGGAATCCGCATTTTATCCAAGCTAGATTGGTTAATCCAGCTGGGAATAACCGGTTAATTTTGGGAAAATTGAATTAAATTTTAGTCCAACCTGTTCTGATTTTATTCCAATTAATTTTATTTGTAACAAAATATTTATTTTTTTAAATTAATTTTTAATAAAAAAATTAGTTTTATGAATTTTATTAATTTTACCTAACAATGCTTATTATAGTATTATTAAATTATTTATCAATTTTTAATTAAATATTTATTTTTTTTATTAATTTAATTCAATTTTCCCAAAATTAACCGGTTATTCCCTGGATTAACCAATTCCCAGAATTAACCGCAACATATATTATATACTACTCTATATAGGATTTGGATCAAGCGCTTCTGTCCACAATATTTTGGACAAAAATGGGGTACTACTGACACTTAACACGGACGCACTGAGCGCGCTTCATTGTGGACGTAGCATTAAGGAAATTTTTTGTAATTCGAAAAAAAATTATTCATAAAATTTCCATACCGGAAAATTGCAATTTGATCAGAAAAGTGACCATAGGTCAAGAGATCAAGCTAAATTATAATTTATAAAATGCAAATCTATCAAATCTATATTTCTTAAAACATTTAAAAATCATTATGCTTATTAAAGTTTGCCCATTCTTATTTTATTTTTCGATCTTAATAAAATTCTTATCATTACAAAATTTCTATAATTGTTCAATTGGAATTGGAATTGGAATGGGATCATTCAATTCTTAACTCAGTACCAATGAATATGCTACATTTCTAGGGTAATTGGTCCAAATAAAAATAACTAACAAACTTACACAATATTCCTCTGTGAACCAAAATTTTTGCATTCCCCTCTCAATTGTTATCAGAAATTGGCGATTTACGAGCAAAAGTTGTTGGCGCTGCTTAGGGCTGAGGAAATCACCAATATCCAACAAAATATCTGGAGAAATTTGTCTCATCCGAGGGACGGATCCAAGTTTTGGAGAAGTTATGATAAAACGTAGTCGTTGATAAATAGAAAGAAGCAATGAAGCAAATAATTGGAACAAACAAAGAAAAAACAGTTGTAATTTCATAGTGTTTGGAGGAAATGTTGGATTTAATTTTATAAATAATTATACATAGGACATAGATTAACGAAATTGCCAAACTTAATTCATATGTAAATAAGTTCTTAAATTATGCAAAAATCTTATAAAATTTCAATTTTATTTCAGTGAATTTTAGTAGTAACTTAATGAAGGATTTTTCATCATTTTTCAAATATAAGCCAAACCACACAAAGTGGGATCGATAAGCAAAGGGAATAAGAATAAAAAGCAAGCCAAAGTGAGGTCGCCAATTGCTAGGAGTATGGGCTAGGGGCTAGGGCCTACGGGCAACAGAATAGTGGTTGGCATTGGCAGCATAGAATAAAGAGTGAGAGTGGTGAATTTATTGTGTCTATATAAAAAAGAAACAACCAACTACTTTCTTTTTCTCCCTATTTTTACCAATTTTGAAGCCTTCCCAAAAATTATCGGGAAAAACCAGAGGATTGCCTATTTGCCTGACCAAAAATATGGCAAAAATATGGAATTGCTTAAAAAGCTTAAAATTCAATATAAAATTGATTTAAAAACATTTATTTTGTATATTTTCTGTATTATTTCTTAAAAATTTTGCCGCGCAGCGAAAAACTTTAGCCAAAAATGGCTGTGAAACGAAAATTTTTTGTCAAAAATGGCTGATAACAAAAAAATTTTTAGCAAATAGTGCTGGTCACAAAAGTCAAAATATAGAAAAAAATATAGCGAGATGGTCAAAAATATGGCAAATGCCATTAGGCAACCCTGGGAAAAACTCGAGCAACATTTATTAGGCAAATGAAGCTAGCGAAATGAAGAGAAGCCCTCCAAATTAACCGAGAATATCAAATTGTTTTGCCATTTTGGATGCATGGAGAGAATTGAGTTTGAGGGAAATGAAAAATGCATGGAAAGGGAAGCCATGAAAACATGTTATTTTTTTTTGTTAACTGATGATTTTTAAAATTGTTCTTAGCCAAGTTGGAGAGACAAAAACCGGAAAAACCGATCTGCAACTGGGATTGGTTCTTTTCTAGTTTGCGCGACCCTTCAACATTTACGCGTCCAATCAACTTTTACGCGCCGATCAACTTTTACGCGCCGATCAACTTTTACGCGTCCGATCAACTTTTACGCGCCGATCAACTTTTACGCGTCCGATCAATATTTATGCGTCCCATGAAAATTTATGAGTCCCAAAATATTTTTATGAGTCCAATAAATTTTTATGCGTCCAATGAATATAAAAGTGCAAATTAAATTTGCACAAATATTTGGGATAAAACCTAATGACCTACACTAGGGGTTTAGGGTTAGGGGCTCGGAGCATGGGGTTGAACGGAGTAAATGTCGCGAAGCGACAAAATTAATGCATTTCTTTTAAATATTGATCTTTTAGATGCAGATTTTATGGTTCAGGGTAGAGGTCTTCTGGGCTGGATTCGAACATTTATAGTCCGATCAAATTTTAAGATTCCCTACTATAAAATTAATCAATCAATTAATTAAAAAAAAAGGATTTTTAATGTTTGGGCAAAATTAAATTTGCATTTTTTATTCATTGGACGCATAAAAATTGAATGGGACGCATAAAAATTGTTGGGACGCATTAAAATATTTTTGGACTCATAATTGTTTATGGGACTCATAATTGTTGATGGGACGCATAAATGTTGATGGGACGCGGGAACTAGAAAAGAGCCCTGGGATTATTGCTCCCGAGCGAGAAACGACAGATTAATTTTAAAAACCTGATTTTTGTTTTAATATTATAAAAAATTTGAATAGAGAAAATATTAGTAATAAATTGGAAATTTTTTCAACTTATAAATATTTTACATTAATATTGATAAATATAGTCAATAATATAAATGTAATAATAGATGCTCAAACCCGTTCAAAAATTATGTTAAAATTCAAAAAATTTATTCAAAATAAAAATCTTTATTTGATAATTTTTAATATTTCAAGTATTTTATTATACATAGAAAAATTTTGATATATTTTTAATTTATATCCTTCTTTAATGCGATAATTCAAATTTGAATCCAATTAATTTTTTTTAAAATTTTTTAAATATTATAATTGGCAAATAAGCATAAATGATAAATAAAAAAATGTGATATATTAATATTATATATGATTGAGTATATTTGGGAATAAAAATATATTTGCATAAGCTTCAAAAATATATATATTTGTCATTTTTCAAATCAGCACAGGTCCCATTTCCATTCAGACATTTCGACTCTATATATTTTGGACGAGATACAGTTCAAGAATAATATAAATAAATATGCTGATAAAAATTGCATTTAAATTACCTTAAACTAGTGGTTTTTATTTTTAAATAAAATATTTCTTTATAGTAAAAAAATTCTAAATTTTAAGCGATCAAAATGACCACAATCTTTTACTATTTGAGTGATCATTATAAAATTGAAAAGGTAAAATTAGGAGGTTATTTAAAGCATATTCTATATAAATCATTGCAATTTTCTTGAAGATTATTTGCCTTCCTTATTAGTTTGTATTTATCTCGAATTAGAGGCAAAAAATACTTCTCAAATAAAACATTTTTTATGTTAGGGTTAGGTATAGAGTCTATATAACATTCGATAGCCAATGAAAAAAGCTACAATTTATATTTTAAATCACATAAATTGGTCCGATTTTTGGAATAGAAAACGTATGGCCACAAAATGGCCATAAACACCACAATTTAATGGCCAAGACCTAAACCCTAACCCTACCTTATTAGCCCTTATTGTCTGAACCCATGCCGATCCTATCATATCTCTAGCATTAAAAAAAAATTATATCTGAGAAATCTTTTTTGCCTCTGTTTTTAGAGGCAAAAACAAACCAAATTAGGAAGGCCAAAAAAACATTTTTGCGATTCCAATTTATTTTCATTTGAACTTGAGCTACTATGTGACTCGCCAAAATGGTTAAGAAAGAAATGGTCTCTCATAATGGAAATGACTCCAATAAAACTTTTTTTTTATCCTCTATTCGGACATCCTGCTGCACTGCAAAATTCAATCTCCTTTCCGCCATTGCAACTACGAAACACATTCTCCATCGGCATCGGTGTCCCATTTTGTTGTTTTATTTGTTCCTCCTCCGCCCTATTTATTCCATTGTTGACGACAATTTTATGGTGGCAATGGCAAATTCGCAGTTCACGATTTTTGCCACCCAAAATGCAGTGAAGAATGGGTGAGCAGACATTGACCAAAAGTTTTGCGTCAAAATTGCTTAAAATTCAGAATTTATTAGAATTTTTAGGATATGAAAACCTTTCAAAATGGGCAGCCAATGTGCCGACAAGTTCACCGACCCGATCCTCCAGTGGATTTGGTGGCTGCAAACATCCAACCCAATCATTTCGGCCAATATGGAAAATGAAAACATTGTTGCCGCCCTCCTCGCTGGACACACTCATCGATTGGATCTTCAAATATTTTTATGAGATAACATTAATATACCGATTAAATTTTTAGAATCGTTATTAGGTAATATACGGTATTTTTAAATTCTGTATCGATCTGGGCGAATGATAGCTCATTCTAAAGAGTTCGTCGAACTATAGGGGTGGGCGGAGTCCGAAAACCTCCCCCCCAGGGGCTGAGATACAACAATATGACGAAATTTGAAAAAGTAAAGGGCCCCCATATGAGTCGAAAACTCGAAAAATTTTTTTGAATTTTTTTCAGAAATATTATAGCTCAATCGACGCATCTCAGCAAGAGAAGCTCGAATCTGTCGTCGGTTTCGCATACAACTCAAAAAATAAAGAGTTATGGCCATTTTAATTTCAAGTTAAAGCTAAGATTTTTGGGTTACAGTATCTCAGCCCTGGCGGGTTTTCGGACTTTGCTCATCATCAGTCATCACTCGCCCCGATCGGTCCAGAAATTAAAAGTACCGTATACGCCCTAATTTTATTATTGGCCATATATGGTATTGTTATATTTTTAAGTTAGATTTAGGATATAAATTTTTGTTTAATTTTTAGCGTACAAAATTTTACTATCGAAAAATGTTTTTGTAATAATTTTGTTGAATTAAAATTTTTGGCAAATAAAAAAGAAAATCTATCATCAAATTATGTATGGACCTCTCTCAGCGGAATTGGTTCTTTGAGAAGTTGAAAACGTTTTTTGGAATCCAATTTGGCCACAAATTGATCGGTGACAAGCAGAACCCGAAGGGCACATTTATTGAAGCGATTAAATTTGAGGGTATAGCCGGAGAAGAGCACACGCTGAAATGGATGTTGACGGTTCAGTTCGAACAGAGATCTGGTAATTAAAGGACGGACATGAATTTTCAAAAAGAAATGAAATTGTGTGTATAATTTTAATTAGGGAATATTTTTCTTGCGAATTTAAAATAGGATGAAACCAACGTAAAAGATGTTTTTTCACTTTTATGTCAATGTTCATCAATATTTTGGCACTTTTTGGCCTCAATATTGATATTAATATTTCGGCATTTTCGATACATTTTTGTCAATCTTTTGTCATTTTTGCAGAATTTTAATAAATTTTATAGTTGTAAAAAATGACAATTTTTTGAATAATTTTAAGACTTTCTTGAAAAAATTTCAAATTTTTTTGAAAAATATATCTGTAATTTATCAAAAAAATTTCATATTTTGGGAATGAAAATATTAAAATTTGCTGAAAAAAACAATTTAAACACAATTTTTTTGCCAATATTTCATCAATATTTTGTCGATTTTTTCAAATTACATATATCAATATTTTGAAAATTTTATGGCAATATTTTATGCCTCCTATATTTTGGGATTCTATATCAATAAAAATCCGCTTACTAGATATGTCTCTTAAAAAGTAAAAAAATAGAATTTTGTTAATTAGATCAGGGCTCTCAGATGTACTTTTTTAAAAGATTTGTACTTTTTTTGAGGGGTCAAATCTTTGAAAATAAAAATGTACTTTTTTAAAAGATTTGTACTTTTTTTTGACTTTGGTGTACTTTTTGTACTTTTTTTCACAAAATCATGAAAAAATCCTAAAATTTTTCGCTGCGCGACTATTTTTGGCTCAGATTTTTCGCTGCGCGGCTATTTTTGGCTCAGATTTTTCGCTGCGCGGCTATTTTTGGCTCAGATTTTTCGCTGCGCGGCTATTTTTGGCTCAGATTTTTCGCTGCGCGGCTATTTTTGGCTCAGATTTTTCGCTGCGCGGCTATTTTTGGCTCAGATTTTTCGCTGCGCGGCTATTTTTGGCTCAGATTTTTCGCTGCGCGGCTATTTTTGGCTCAGATTTTTCGCTGCGCGGCTATTTTTGGCTCAGATTTTTCGCTGCGCGGCTATTTTTGGCTCAGATTTTTCGCTGCGCGGCTATTTTTGGCTCAGATTTTTCGCTGCGCGGCTATTTTTGGCTCAGATTTTTCGCTGCGCGACTATTTTTGGCTCAGATTTTTCGCTGCGCGGCTATTTTTGGCTTAAATTTTTCGCACGCGACTCGAAAAATTGTAAAAATTTTTCTCAAAAAACGTATAATTCTAGTCCTGGTTGATCTCCTTTTGTTTATTTATAATAAAAAAACATAATAAAAAAATTTTAATCAATTTATTTTAGCCTAAAATGAAAATCTTTTTTTTGACCCCAAAATCTTTTTTTTCAAGGCCAATGTACTTTTTTTTGAAAAAAAAATCTGAGAGCCCTGAATTAGATCGAAATCCAAAAAGTAGAAATTCGTTAATTCAACTTTTTTTTTGAAAAAAGCAAAGAAATATATTATCAAAATAATTAATTGGATTTTGTATTATATCCAATTTAATATTTATTTTTAAATTTAACTTTAATTCCATAAATAACCAACTTTGTATATGCGGCTGCCATTTTGGAAGCATCTATCATCGATGGCATCACCATAATGCCCCCAATTTTGGAATGTTCATGCGGGGTGGCCAAATAGTCGCCCAGCCACATTCGGCCATATCCCCATTCATTTCGTCTCATCTGCTGCTGCTGATTCGACGATGGGGAAGAGGAGGAAAATGCCTGGAATGCTGCCAATTTTTGAGGCAATGAACGTCTCAAATGCTCGGGCATTCGGCTCAGAATTTGTGCCGCACGCCAAAGTGCATGCATTTTTCGCAGCTGATGGCCGAATTCGGACAATGCCAATGGCGGTGTTGGCCATTGAATTTGGGCACCCAAATCCGGGCTTTGGCTCACATTTCTGCATATTATTATTATGGGAATTCGAATGATTTTTTTTGTAATTTCGGATCGAATGTTTTTTTTGTATATTCGGAAAGTATCCCATTTAAATGCACAAAAAATTGACTATTTTAATTAAAATAAATAAATTTCCTTTGTTAATTTTTTGTAACTCATAAAATTTTTATACTTCTAAATTATTAAATAAATGAATTTTTTTTGTTTAAAAGATTTTGTAAAATAACAGAGGAAATCAATTATAAAAAATAAAATCATAATTTAATTTAAATATAATATAAATTAAAATTTTAAATGATTTTAAAAATTAAATAAAAATTCAGAAAAAAAAAAATTTTTGGAGTAAAAATTAAAGCAAAATTTTTAAGAAAATTTCTAATTTTATCAGAAAATTCAATTTTTAATTAAATGCAAAAAAAATATAAAAATATTTTCTCTCACAGCTTTTTGCAAATTTTTAATTAATTTATTTATTCATTTTAGTAAATTTCGTAAATTTTTAATTAATTCATTCACCGAAATGCATGACAAACAGCCAATATATATGAGCGAAGTTTGTATCGACGATAACGGCACCAAATGCGACGAACTGCTCGACGACGGCGACATTCCATGCGGGCCAATGTGCCGCGAAACATTCTTTGCAGCAAAATTATCAACTGAGGACAAAAATTGGGAATGAATGAAATATAATATTGGTTACTATTTTTTTGCAGAATAAAAAGTAAATTTTTGTAGTCAAAAAACAATTTTTGACTTTTACCAAATCTTAAACCAGCTTAACCAGCTTAAGACCCTACAAATACAAACCTTATACCATTTTGTAGATCTCATCGAGTCACATTGAATGGTATAAATTTGTTATTGGTTCGTTCAAAATTAAAGGGAATTAAACCGTTTAAACCATTTCAATTTTTTGGTTTTAAACTATTTTATTTATGGGCCAAAACTTGACAAATTATATACCAATCGACGTGTATCGATGAGATATACAAAATGGTATGAGGTTCATATGGTCTTAAAACTGGTTTCAGATTTAGTAGAAGTCAGAAACTGTTTTTTCCTGCAAAAAAATATTTCTTTTCTGCAAAAAAATATTTTCCATTTTTTCATCAAATTAGTTATTCATAAATATTTTTACAAATTATTAAGACTAAAATAAATATTGGGATTTTCTGCGCAGAAAATTTTGCCTCGGAAGAAATAGACGATGTATAAAATTTATGGAAAAGATATTCAACAATTCAATTCTTTTGGAAATAAATTGGTGTAAATGGAATTTTTAAAAAAAAGTTCTCTAAAAATAATAGCCAAAACACATTTTCTTCATTAATTACTAATTTTTATGTTTCCAACCCTAGGCATTTCGGCCGCGCGTAATTCCTCCAATCGAAATAGGGTTTTTGGCGATCCAATGAATAATTTTGTTTGGCCAGCCACACAGTCGTCTTGGAGCCCATCGAAATGGCGAACAATGCACATGGCACTTTCTCTTGCCGAATTTTGGGGTGGCGGATTTGGCCAAGTTTGAGGGCAAATCAATTTATATCTGAAAAAAAATTATAGCGCCGAATTAATTGAGGAATTGAATATTTTTTGCTGATTTTTTCATTTATTTTTTAATACAATATCATTTTCAAATTTTTTTTAAATTTTTGAGTGAATATTTCCTGCAAAATTCGACTCAAAATCTTAATTTATTTTTCTGTAATAAAATTTAACAAATTTTAATAAATTTTTTCATTTTTTCTCAATTATAATTTTTCAATAAATCTTATAAAAATTATCCAATAAAAATTTACTAATAATATTTTAATTTCTACATTATTTTTTTAAAAATTTTATTCGTTCGTAAAAATAAATGGCATACATTAATTATAATCTTTTCGAAATTTATCCGAAATTTATTAATTTTATCAAAAGAAAATTTATGGGATTTAAAATTAATTTTTCTCATTTTTTAATTAAAAAATTTTCAAAAGAAAATTTATGGGATAAAATTAATTTTTCTCATTTTTTAATTAAAAAATTTTCAAAAGAAAATTTATGGGATTTAAAATTAATTTTTCTCATTTATAATTAAAAAATTTTCAAAAGAAAATTTATGGGATAAAATTAATTTTTCTCATTTTTTAATTAAAAAATTTTCAAAAGAAAATTTATGGGATTTAAAATTAATTTTTCTCATTTATAATTAAAAAATTTTTGGGGTTTAGGGCAATGGCAAACTTGTACCTTTGGACAAATCGTTCATAATCCACCCTATGGGCGAATCCGGCACGTCGAACTCGAATATTCTCCAATAGACCAAGGTATCGGACCTGTACAAAAGTACAAAAAAATTGTAAAAAAATCATTTTCAAAATTAGTAAAAATATTTACAAAAAATTTTCTTAATATTCATCAATATTTTTGCCATTTTTGGCCGTCAAAATTTTTATGAATATTTCGGCATTTTTGGCTATTTTCGTCAATATTTTAAAGATTGTAGTTTTTGAAAAAAAAAAAAGTTAATATAAAATTTTGAAAATATTTCGAAAAAAAATTTGTAACTTTTTGAAAAAATATGAAAAAAATTGATTTCTTAATTTAAAAAAAAATAATCAAAGAATTAATTTTTGGCATATTTCAAAAATAAAATCTTATTTTTTATAAATGAATTTTAAAATTTTTTGCTATAATTTATCGTTTTTCATCAATAAAAATCCCAACCATAATAATTTTCTTATATTAAAATTTTATTAAAAAGAGAGCTTAATCCACCTGTATATAAATTTTATTATTGGCTTTTGGCTAAAATCTAAAAATTAATGTACGCAAAAAAATCGGATAATCAAAGGAAAACAAAAATATGCCTATAAATTTTTTAATTTTCGACCTGATGTTCCACTCTTTGTGCATCCCAAGCCATCGGACTTTTTGCATCATTCGGTTTGATGCATCGAATGTAGTGAGGCGATTTATGCTCCAATTGTTGGGCCAATTCGGCCATTGATTGGCGGAAAAGGGCACCGGCTAAAAATTTTAAAAAGAAATTTTAGATATATTCACATTTCAATGAATAAAATTGAAAAATTTTCATTACAATCCACAAATTTATCATTTTTCCTGCACTGCTGCGTTTGCATCCCATAAATTAAATTTTATAAAAATATTATAAATTATGTGAAAAAAAACAAATAATTTATAAATTAAAATTACAAAATTAAAGATTTAAAATATAATTTCTCAACAACTTTCAAAAAAAAATTTTAGTCTTTTATTGTTGGATTTGCAACCCATAAATTCAATATACCAAAAAAGTTTTATAAAATGAATAATATGAATGAACTCTCATCACATCTACACCAGGCCCAAAAAATTTCAAAAATTTAAAAAAGCAAAATTAAATTTCTACTAATAAAACTGACCAGTTGGTGGCATTTTGCTGACGGCGGCCGGATCCTTATGCCCTTCCGGGAATAGGTTACATAACAATTGCTCCTTACTATAAGAGAAGAACAAAAAAATTATACCGAAATATAGTTAAAGGAAAAATTTTTCCTGAGATAAGTTTTTAGCCTTTTTAATTCTAAAATTTATTTTTCTAATCAATTTTTACATTATTATTTGGCAATTTTCTTAATTATTAATTGAAACTTTCCTCTAGTAAGATTAAACTATTTCTAATTGATCACAAATTAATTATACAGAAAGTTATGGCCAAAAAAGAAAACAACTAAATGCTTATTAGCTTTTTGTCTCTTTTTTTTTTTTGTATAGTCCGGATCCCGGGTCATTTTGAACAATCCCGGGTTTTCCAGGCCCGGCTCGGTTCCTGACCCCAGGCTCGGCAAATCTAAAAATCGGACTATACTTTTTTTATAGAAAAATATTTTTGCAATACTCTAAAATCCTCTTTAAATCAAAAAATATCATCCATTGGGTTAAAAAATGGAAATTAAATAGTTAAATTTTTTACTAGAAAAAAATGATTCGATTTGTGTAAAATTATATGCTAAATTTTATTTCACTATTTGGTTTAGTTTACCTTGAGCAAATGAGTCGCTTCAAATCAGGGAAAAGGCTGTCCCGATTCTTCTCTATAAAATATTTATAATTCTCATTCCATTTTTAATCACCCATTTTGAGACAAACCAATAAATCCGCCCACCGAATAGGTCACCTCGCCCGCATAATGGGTTATCCGAAAATGTTCACCAAATTGCATGGATTTTCTTCGATGACTCAATTGGCGGGAATCGAAATGGCCATGATTAGCCAATTTTTGGTTTAATTCCTCCAAATAGATCTGTAAAAAATTACTTTATTATTTAAATAAATTAATCAATAAAATTTGACATTTTCCACAAAATTTGAATGAAAATATTCTTAAAATTTCAATTTTATTTTTTATAATTTTTTAATTTTTGAAAAATCTGATTATATTTCGTCCTCATAATTTTCTCTTATAATTTTGATATTCGCCTATTTTTAATAAATTATTATAAAATGGATATAGAAAATCATTTATGAGTTGTAAAAATCTAGCCTTAATTAAAATCCAACATTTGGGCAAATTAGATTTATATATGTAATTATGGTATTCTAATTCTAATGAAATTTATTTAAAAATGTCAAAAAATATTTATGACAAAATAAAATTTTTTTAATTGTTTTATTTGCTCAAAAATATATCTACACTTCATCAAACCTGATCATTGATTTGTCCCACAGTAGCGCAAGCCTCATCCAGCAAAGGCAAAATACCGATTCGAGGGGCATCGATGAGGGCACAAATTGATTGATTGTTGAAGAAATCAATCTATTCATTTAAGTAATTCCAAATTTCAGTCCAAATTCTCAACTAGTAAAGGTACTAAACCGCCCCGGTAAGTCCTTCCTTGGAATTGTAGCTACCGTATACCAAGCAAGCCAAAAGATATCCATTGCCAGCCGCGCGCTCTCTTCCAACTAAGCCCACACCTTTTTGCTGACTAGGTGGCATACGGTAGCTACAGTTTCCAATGAAGGGCTTAGCGGGGCGGGAAGTTCAGTACCTTTATACTACCCAAATTTCAGTCCAAATTCATATAAAAACCAACCTGTTTCCATTTGATACCTTCCCTCTTATATTCCTCCTGTTCTCTTCGTAGCACCAATTCCACGAATAATTGTTGCAGCCGTTCATTACAATAATTTATGCACAATTGTTCGAATCCATTTTGGCCCAACACTTCAAATCCATAAATGTCTAATACTAAAATGGAGGGGGAAATATCATAAATTATTATTTTTATTTAAATTTTTTTGACTCTAAATCTAAATTAATGATGCAACAAATATATATTTATTTAATTTCTCATTTATTCTATTATTTCTATAGAGGAATCATTGAGAAATTAGTAAAAACGAAAAACATGTTTTTATCAATGTTTTAGTTCATTTTCATGACAATTTTTTTGCCTATATTGATCAATATTTCCGTAATTTTTTTTGGCATTTTTTGGCCGATTTTGTCAATATTATGAAGAATTATTAGTTTTTTTGAAAAAAATGAAAATTTTTTTGGTAAAATTGTAAAAATTTTCGAAAAAATTTTTTAAATTTTTGAAAAAAGTGAATAATTGATTTTTGACATACTTTGAAAAATTTATCAATAAAATTTTATTTTTAAGAAATAAATTTGAAAATTTTTTGAAAAATTGATCTTTTTTAAAAAAAATTTCATCAATATTTAATCAATATTTTGCCCTTATTTTGAAATTTCGTCAATATTTTGCGATTTTTTCATCAATATTTCAATAAATATTTTTCAGGATTTTTCTTCAATATAAATCCGTATCCGTGCTCTAATAATATATCTCACCTCCAATCACTCGTCCCTTGCCAATCATTCGTTCCGGCACTCGAATTGACTGATTCAACCGGCCCAGTACCCAACTGAATAATCGCTCATAAATGGCTTTGGCCAATGCGTCTCGGCTCTGTTCCGCTGCTTTCGCATCCAATTCCCTTCGAATGCCAGGATCATTTCGGGCCGGAATACTTTGGCTAACGAGGGCTTTTTCCAATTCGTTTGGATCAATTCGAAGGCAATTGGCTGCCATTTCCAAGGGTTGCCGATCGACGGGATAAGCCGACGTGTTTGTTCCACCCTCTTTGAATTCGATGTTGCCCAAATGTAAAATTCCAATTAGTGAACGCCAAAGCTTCAAAATAAAAATAATTTTTCGATAAAATAAATTTTTTATATTTTGGAGTCTTTTAAATATTAAAAAAAAGTTTTTGTTAAATATTGATTATTCAAAAGCAATTATTTATTTGAATGGTCGGATATTCGAAATTGATGGTATTTAAAATCAGAAAAGGCTGAAATAAAATCATAATAGGCCCAAATAAAATCAGAACAAATGAAAATCAAATCAGAACGTGAAATGAATAGCAGAATTCTGAGAATTAATATCAGATTTGTCAAAACTTTTATCATTATAATCATAAGAAAAAGAAATAAGGGATTAATCAGAATAAATGTTCCGATTTTAATAATTCCGCCTGTTCTGATTTTAAAAATTCCGCCTGTCCTGGGGCGGTAGCAGAAGAATGTAGTTATTTGACTTGGTTATTTAACCAAAGTCATTTGACTGAGTCAGATAACCGCTAACTTCGTGGTAACCGGTAGCAAATGAACGCTACCACGAACTAACGGTCGAAACTATGAAAGTCAGTCATTTAACTCTGAACTCCCTTCATTTGCTATCTTGTTATTTGGTAGTCTCTTTTAAAAATTTATATCTTTTTTATTTTTTGAAATTTTAATTTAAAATTTATACCAATAGAAAGAGGAGACTTTAAACTATAGGCATGATTTTTTTCAGAATTTTTGGAATTTTTTAAAGGGTCTAAAAGGCTCGTGGTAAGATGAATTCGAAAAAAAGTTGGGAGTCTGCATTTTACCACCAACTCGTGGTTAAATAACCATCAACTCTGTTCTTTTGCTAGTTGTCATGGTTAACGTTAACCACGAGGTTATTTGACCACGTTAATTGACCGTGAACTCGCAGTTTTTCATTTGCTACGGGTTAACCACCAAGTTCTCTGTCATTTAACTCTAACTGCCTTCTTTTGCTACGGCCCCTGATTTTAATAATTCCGCATGTTCTGATTTTTAATAATTCCGCCTGTTCTGATTTTAAAAATTCCGCCTGTCCTGATTTTAATAATTCCGCATGTTCTGATTTTTAATAATTCCGCCTGTTCTGATTTTAATAATTCCGCCTATTCTGATTTTAATAATTCCGCCTGTTCTGATTTTAATAATTCCGCCTGTTCTGATTTTAATAATTCCGCCTGTTCTGATTTTAATAATTCCGCCTGTTCTGATTTTAATAATTCCGCTTATTCTGATTTTAATAATTCCGCTTATTCTGATTTTAATAATTCCGCCTGTTCTGATTTTAATAATTCCGCCTGTTCTGATTTTAATAATTCCGCCTATTCTGATTTTAATAATTCCGCCTGTTCTGATTTTAATAATTCCGCCTATTCTGATTTTAATTATTCCACCTTCTTTGATTTTAAATGCTATTTTCATTTTCAGATACAACATATATAAAATATTTATCAATCACAAATATAATATCATATAAAAAATAAATTAAATTTTTCTAAAAATTATTTTGGTTAAAAAAAATCTAAAATATTTCATAGTTTCTCAAATCCTCGTTTTCTAATAATTTTGAGGGATTCAAGGAGGCATAAAAATTGCACATAAATTATTTTTCTGAGTTGATTAAATAAAATTATATAATAAAAATTCACCGTTTGAATTTCCGTTGCCTCAAATGCGCCGGTTGCCTCCAATGCCTGTTTGGTCTTCAAAAATGCGCTCTTTTCTTCTTTGACTGCTGCCATTTTGCCACCACATTCGCTGCCTCCCAAAAATCTTTTAAATTGCTCAAAATCCCTTTCTCCTCGTCTCGTCCATTCCATCAAATCATTTTCTGGCAATCCGGCCAAAATTTGATAAAAAATGTGAAAATTGCGTTCGCCAATTTGCGGTCCTACAACACGGCCTTTTTCGATCAAATAATTTGTGACATAGCCGCCCACTGGGTCACCGTTGAAATCGAATTGAATTTGCATGAATTTGCCGAATCTGCTGCTGTTATCATTTCGTTGGGTTTTGGCACAGCCAAGGCTCTCCAAAACGGTGGTGGCCAAAAGGAATGTTGAATTCACTCTGCAATAATTGAATATAATTATGAATGATTTTTTTTAAAAAGTTTAATTTTATTATTTTAAATAGATCTTATGGGAAAAATTTCCAAAAAAATTAATTAAAATTTAATTTTTTTTAATAATTAATTCATTTTTCCAATTCATTAGATTTTTTTAATTACCGTTCAATGTCTTTTCGATATCTTGGATTGGTTATTGCGGCCAGATAATGCATCACCAATTTGCTGGATTCTATACAGAAATAATTTTAAATTAATTATTAAATTAAAATCAATGACAATATATAAATTTTAAATCCATTTTCAACAATTTTTATTATTAACATCATCGAGAATTTCTATTTTTTTTCAAATAATTTTATATTATTGTGATTAATCAAATTTTATTGAAATATTTTTTCATCCAACCTATATTACTTATTTATAATAAGCATTTATGGGTAGCAAAAATAATTGTTTTTATTGGCGAATTTTTACAATTTTATTAATTCATAAATTAAAAATTACCTATAATTTTTTTTAATATTTCATATATCTAATTCTGCAATTTTAGCATCAAATAATTTGTAACTTTTCTTCTCTTATAGTGTATGTCCTATTTTTTTTTTAAACTTGCAATTCTAAAACCGTATTTTATTTTATAAATATTTTTCGAATTCGTATAAAAATTTAGATGCTAAAAAGATCGATTTAAATTCTAAAAAGCTCCCAAATTTCCTGACCAGTTTTTCCGGCGCCCGACTCCCCGGAAATGACCAAACATGTGTCGCGTCCTTCGGCACGCATTTGACGATGGGCAGCTTCGGCAATGGCGAAAATGTGTGGGCCACGTTCGTAGAGGTCGCGGCCACGGTATTGGCCAATTTGCTGGGGGCCATAAATGTCCAATGGGCGATAGGGATTGACAGCGACGAGCACTTCTCCAATAAATGTGTAGGGCAGGCAATGTTGGAATCTGTGATGAATGGATGTTGCAGTAGATTTGGGGAAGGAATGGCCAGTTTTTCAGGCTGGTCCGTTTGTGAATTCTCGGCTTCCCAGCATCGTTCAAATTCGAGATTAGACTCATTCGATTCGGCATGGTCGATTTACCCGATGAAATTTCATTTTCAGCCATCCCTAATCCCTAGCCCTAACTATAACCGTACCTTAACCCTAGAAAAAATGCCAGCCCAACTTTAACCCTAACTCTAGCCCTAAACCAGTCTGTAATTAGAAATTTCATAAAGTAAATCGACCATGCCGAATCGATTGAGCTCACTCTCGATTTTGTATGATGCCTAGAAACCGAGATTCCCAAACGAGCCAATTCCCCAAATTAGCCGTGACATGGATATGGAATGAGTATGGGAAATATAATTTAAGAAAATCAACAATTTTGATTAAAATTTTGGTTTTTAATAAGATTATTTTTATCCCGCAATATTTCATATTTTTATTAATTTCACGATAATTGATTTCTATGTTTTTTAAAAATTATTGATAGTTTAAATTTTTGAGAAATTTTAGAATTTAAAATTTTTTTAAAATTTAAAATGTTATTTTTCCGGATATTTTTATATTTTTTTTGCATAATTTTAGAAAATCAATTTTTTATATTATTCATTTTAACACAAATATTTTGTCGGCCATACTTGATTTTGATTATATATTTCGACAATTAGTTGCCCATAATATTTTCGAAAAGTTATAAATTTTTTATGGGTTTCAAATTTTTATGAAAAATTAAAGCATTGCAATTTATCCATTAATTGCCCTATCCAATATCAATAATAGTACAAAAATTTGTAGAGTGAAAAATACAAAAATATCATTTAATTATTTTCCCCAAATGCCCCAAATTTGTAACCTCTTTCTCAAATTGTTGACTACTGCTTCAAGGGAAATTTCTGGTAGAAGGATCAAATCGGCCACTCCATGTCCATTGCCACCATTCACAATTACATTTACATTTGCTCCATTGTTGTTCTCCTCAAATTGTTGTTGATGCTGGCGATTATTTGAATATTCATCATTGGATTGGGCCAATTCCAAATTTTTTATGCCCATTTTTGATGGCTAAAAATTTTATTATAATTTTTATATAGTTATAAAATTGATAAATTTGAAATGGTAAAATGGAGAAAATCAATTATTTATGAACAATAATGCGAATAATATGGACTAAAATGTTCGTTTTCAGCCCCTTATCAACCGGTTTAATGCGATTAAAAAGAAAAAAATGAAAGGAAATTTTATTTTTTTGGTAAGGGATGGGGGAATATGAATTTGTTGATAATGAGGTGAAGCGTGAAGTGAATTTTAAATATGAAGAGAATAAATACAGCGAATTTTGGATTTGTATTTAAAAGATTATTCATTAATAATTTTCATTAAAATGATTTGTTTAAAAAAAAACTTCTTTGTTCTGAACCCATAAATTATAAATAAAAATTTTATTACTTATTTTTATTAAAAAATTTTAGCATATAGAAATTTGATAAAATGAGATCAAAAATTGTTTCCAAATGAAAATTTATTAAATTTTTGAAAAAATATTGCATTTTTCCAATTTTGAATTTATTATGTGTATTATGTGAAGATTTGGAAAATGGTCTTTTTAGGCGAAAGAAAAAGAACAAATTCCTAAGAAAAATTTTTGTTTTATCGTCAACCGATTATGAATGATTAATATTGGTTGAGGCAAATGTCAATATAAAATAAAATGGCAGCAACAAAAATTGGGGGAAGGAGTGTTCGAGAATTATGGATTGAAAAAGAGGGAAAAAAGCCCAAATTTGTGAATGGAAATTGGAAAAGGAATTTGAGCAAATTATTGATAAAAAATGAAAGCGAAGAAAAATTAAAAGCATTTTCAAATGCAAAAATGAATAGAATTTTCAAATGTTATCAATTATCATATTTCCGATCAATATAACTAAAAATAATTTTATTTGGTCAAAAATTAATCCACTTACTAAATCAGGAAATATAATTACAGAGAGCTGAATAATTTCAAATACACAGTCAAACATTTTACATTTTAAATTATATAAGAAAAAAATTTTGATAAATATTTTTAAATTTGAAATATAGAGGGAAAAAAATAATAGGATTTTTTACATCTCATAAATATTTTACATAATTTTTGATATAAATAAAATGACCTAAACTGACAATTATTAAAATATTCTGACGCATACAAATCCAAAAATAATTTACAAAATTAAAAAAATAAAAATATATTATTTTTTAAAATTGAATTTTGTGGCTATGCCCCACTCAATATCATTATTTAAAAGCTTATTTTTTGAAATTGAGCAATTTTATGCAATTATAGCCAAAAGTGGAATTAGATAATTGTCGATTTCCAAAAAAAATTTAAAAATATTAAGCTTTGTATTGTGATTCATTCAATTGCATGCGAGAAGGGTGGATGGTGAGACGTGAGAGGACGAAGAAAGGCCATTTCTTAATAAACTGTTTTTGGCCAGTGAGCAGCAGAACCCAAATGAATGAGTGAATAATAATGAAAAAGAAGGGAATGAGGGCACATCACATAATTGCATTTCATAATTTACAAAAAAAAGTTTTTCCATTTTTAAGAGGACACGCCCAGCACCCATTCTATACGGTTTTTGTTTGAACTTTGAAGTCAATGACATAGAAGGAAATAGGAAGAAAGAAACAAAGAAATTTTCAATATTTTAAAAAAGAAGTTTTGCCCAAATTTATTATTTTTTTGGGCATCTGGACATTTCCCAAATCTGCAAAAATGACCATTTTCTCTGTGTATGGGGAAAATGGCACCAAAAATAAATTCGATTATTTTCCCAGCAGAGGGCTTTGGCCACATTTGATAAATGTGTAAATTTTGAATGTGCGCAAAGATTGGATAGAAAAGATAAAATGGAGATGAATGAAGGAAGAATGATGGCCTCAGGCTGATGAATGGTTGGATTTGGATGGATGAAAAGAGGCAAATTTGGATTGTTGGCCCTCAAATTTGTGGCCTTCAACATCATTCTTCTTTGAAAAGGAGTGAACCGCCGGTGAACAAAGGGGAATAAATTTGGTGTGAGGAAGGAGAATGCGCGAAGGACAAATGGGGAAGATTTATGGAAATGGGAAGGGGTGAGAGGAGGGGGTGAAATGAATGAATGGAAAATTCGGGGAAACTAAATTAATGAATGGATTTGACTTTTTATAATAAAGAATTAATTATATAAATAAAAAAAACGCGGATTTTAAGTATTTTTTACCGGCAAAAATTACTCTTTTTAGCGGTAAAAATGCTTTTTTTAACGACACAAATGTTTTTGACTTCTAATGAATCTGAAACCGGTTTTACCCTAAAAACTTTATACCATTTTGTATCTCTTTGAGATGCATTGATTTGTGTATAATTTGCCAAGTTTTAGCCCAAAATTAAAGAGTTTAAAACCAAAAACTGGAAAACGGTTTAAACGGTTTAATACCTTTAATATTGACCAAACCATGGCAAATTATATACCAATCGATGGGTCTAGATGTGATCTACAAATTGATGTACGGTTTGTGGCGTGAAAACCGGTTTCTGATTTATTAGAAGACAAAAACTATTTTTATTGGGTAAAATATTTTTAGTCCCAAAAATAGAAATTTTAATCCCAAAAATAGTAACCAAATCAAAATATTTTTCAGAAGTATCTAAAATCAAATGAAATGAAGGATTTTTATAATGACAAATAAAATTTTATCAGTTGAATTTTGCTGTAAATTTTCCCAATGAAATTTGCACATTGCAAAAAGTGCGAAATAAATCTTTCCATAAATTCATGAGGTCATGGATCCCTAAAATCCGTCCCCTCCCACATTAAAATCCCTCGGGAAAATCCCTCCCCAAATATCCAAATTCATCCATCCACCACATTTGAGAGGAGATTTGCGCGAGGATTGGTAGCCTAACCGAAACCGATGCGACCTTTCAGAAGTGAGCCTCTCACTCAGAAAAGTCTATTGTCTATTCATTTCACATTTTATTATGCAAATTTCATTGTCACTCCCATCAAAATATTCTGTGACTTCCCCCTTTGTCAATATCCCCTCTAATGATTTTGGGGCTTAATATTTAAACGCTTATTTGATTTCCAAATTAAAAATTGAATGCAATTCATAATAATTAGTAACCGGATTTTAAGGGATGCGTAAAAAGTTACTAAAAAAGCATTAAAAAGGCAACAATTTTTTTTTTTATTTCGATGAAGTCTTTAAAATTTATGATAGGGTTTCAACTCAATCTGAGTTCGCAAGAAAAGGTATATACCTTCAAATCCCATACCTATTCATAATAATTAACTTTTTGAGTGATGGATTGTTGGAAACTCATTTTGATGACCGATATATGCTAATTTGTTTATATTTTTTAGGGAAATAATTCTATTTTTGCTCTTCTTTGAACCATTACATTCGACGCCAAACCGTTTCGTCCGCAATTGTCGCATCCGCAAATATCGTAATCGTAAACATGAAAATTTAAGCATAATAAATTTTATATTACAAAAATAAAATTTAATTATGGCTAATGGCAAAAATTTGATAATTTTTTCAAGATTAAAATTTTTTAGGCTCTATAAAACGATAAATAATTTCGGGTGAATTGAATTTTAGAATTTAAACATTTTAATTTATTTATTAATTAAAATATAAAAAATACGAAAAAAATTCTAGTATGGAAACAGAACTACCACTTTTGAAATTCGTCGCGCATCTATTACCCGACAATGTTGCGCAACTTGCTATGCATTTGATCCAAAATCGGTTGACATAACAACATGAAATGGCCCATGAAAATTTGAAACAAAAGAAAAGCAAATTTGATTCGGAATTTTGGAATTGAGAAGAAATATTGGATTGTTGCCCTCCTTTTTTTTCAGACAATTTCAATGAATGTCTTTTCTATTTATTTGTTTAAAAATGGAATTTTTCTTTTACTTGTTATTAATTAATAAAAAAAGTACACACATATGCGAATAAGATGTGATGCTTAAAATGATTGAAAAAACCTAAATTAAATTATGAATAACATGTTCATAAAAAGATTTAAACAAAATTGTTATTATTTAAATTTAGTCTTTTCTTTTCCTCTCACATCCATTTTTGTTATTATTATTTAAATTAGCATTAATTTTTTAATTATTGATCACCATCCTCCATTCAATACGTTTTATTAGCCATTCAACCATCTTCGAACTTCAAACCTTTATAGCTTGGAAATCTATAAAATCTGTTTTGATTAGTAAAAGTGCCGACAACTAAAATGTTCATTTTTAATTTTTGAGCGCATCGAACTATACTTATAAATAATATGTTTAATCTTAATTCATAATCCACTATCCAAATATAAAATTGAAATTTACTAGATTGAAGAATTATTTCTCCTTCATCTTCGCATTTATCCACATTAAATTTTTGCTTTTATTCCACATTTATTTTAAATTTTGATAAAAAAAATTATCTCATCTCAATCACCCTTTATACCCTTATTTTTTAATCCGCAATCGACCATTTGAAATTTGATGTCCACAGTCTTCTTTTTTAAATCATTTTTCATTCAACAATTTTTTGAGTGAATTGAATATCCATTCAATCCAATTTTTTAAATTTTTTCTTATTTTTACAGAATAATTAATTCGAAATTCTAATAAAGAAGATACATTAACAATGCATTCTGCTGATTTTTATAAGTCGTCTGGAGTAATTACAATGGAAATCCAGAAATTCAGCGAGTTTGCCAAAGGAGATAAGAATGAAGTCTATCAGTTTAGTGATGATCCAATCTATATTTGTGGTCTCCCATGGAATATTTCTGCAAGCCCATATATGCCAGCAATTGATCTTTTTCCGCGTGGATTATCCCCACAAAAATGTCTCAACTTTTTCTTATATTGTAACGAAGAGAATGAAGGTGTTCTAAAAATAATTTCTATTTTTATTTTGAAATTCAGACACAAATTGGGGTTGCCATGCTTCTGTCATTTTAAAAGTGCTTTCCCAGCAGGAAGGAAAGGAGGATTTTGTTCGAGAATTCCAGCATGTTTTTCATGCAAATGGAAAAGATAATGAATGGGGTTATCCTCGATTCATGGCATTAGAAGTAAGCAAGAAATTAGTTTTGAAAATTTTTCAATATTTTTGGGCAAAATGTGATATCACAAAATTCTGTCTGATCAAATTCTTTCATCACAAATAAGACCCTATAAACAATTATGCTAATCCTCTATTCAGTCAATTTAGAAAATGGTCACTAGAATTGTTTTCGAATTTAGAAAGTACAAAACTTAAAAATATTAATTAGAAAATTTATTAAAGAATATAAAATGCCATTTTTCATATAAAAATTCACTCTCTTTTTTATTAGTTACCTCAAAAATATATTCCGCGAATATATTGTTCAATAACTTTTTTCATTTACAGTATTTAATGGATCCAGAAAATGGCTGGTATGATGTGACGTCCGATTCAATCAAACTCAGTGTCGAAATTAATGCAAATATCCCATATGGCATCGAGTAAGAAAAACATGATAATTGACAAAAAAAAAATAAAACTTTGACCATCATTTTTAATAATCTTTTAAAAAACAAAAAAAAAGCAAATTTAAAGAATAAAATTCAATTAATATGACAAAATTCGAAAAGAATAAGCATAAGAAAATTCATTTCAATATGGACAAGCACTTCTAATTAAATTATAATAGGAATTTAATTTAAAATAAAATTTTTCAAATTATTCTTTTTTATTCAGATGGCCATATGGAATTTCGGAAGACATTGGGAATTTGTTTGACAAAGGGGACGAATATTCAGATTGCATTTTGGTCGCAGAAGGAAAAGAATTTAAGGTCTTCCATTCAGGGATCTCAGATGGTTTTTCAGTTTGGGGGGCATTTCGTGAAAAAAAGGGGGCATTTGGGGGGCATTTTCGGTAAAAAAGGGGGCATGTTGGGGGGCAGTTTTAAAAAGTGACAAAAATGCAAAAATTTTTGCCAATAATGGCAGCGCAGCGAAAAATTAGACCAAAAATAATAAAAAAGGGAAAAAAAGACAAAATTTTAAAAAGGGGACATTTGGGGGGCAACTCGGCCCGGGGGGCAAAAAAGGGGGCAAAATCTCAAAAAGGGGGCAAATGCCCCCCGTGGGTGGGTATTCTGAGATCCCTGCTTCCATTTTCTATTATTTTCTAGTCAATTTACATATTTCAAGGTTTATAAAGGAATTTTGGCCAGTCGTTCCCCAGTTTTTGCCGGAATGTTCCAACATGGTATGGTCGAAGCACAGAATGGAATTGTGAAAATTGAGGATATCAAATCGGAAGTTTTGGAACAAATGCTCCGTTTCATGTTGGTTTTCCTCATTTTATAAATCATTATTCATTTATAATCAAAATGGAACCTTTTTAAATTTAGAAAATATTAAATGTTTTAAATAAATTATTTGCGGATTGAACATAAAAAACCCTAATTATTTTAGGAAAACAAAATTTTCGGAAAAGCAAAAACACAAAATTTTGGGTGAAAAAAATACAAAATGTTTTGGTGAATAAAAACACAAATGTTTGGAATAAAAATAAAAAAAATCACAAAATTATTAGGTGAAAAAAATATTTGGAAGTAGAAAATTCAAAAAAAAATATTTAAAATAAAAATTCAAAGTGTTTGTAAGAAAAAAAACATAAAATATTTGGAGAATAAAAATTCAAAGTGTTTGTAAGAAGAAAAACATAAAATATTTGGAGAATAAAAATTCAAAGTGTTTGTAAGAAGAAAAACATAAAATATTTGGAGAATAAAAATTCAAAGTGTTTGTAAGAAAAAAAACATAAAATATTTGGAGAATAAAAATTCAAAGTGTTTGTAAGAAGAAAAACATAAAATATTTGGAGAATAAAAATTCAAAGTGTTTGTAAGAAGAAATACATAAAATGTTTGAAGATACAAAATGTTTGGTATGAAAATAAAAATACAAAATTTTTTTGGTATGAAAAAAAAAATACAAAATTTTTTTGGTATGAAAATAAAAATACAAAATTTTTGGAAGAGAAAAACGCAAAATGGTTGGAGAACAAAAACACAAAATGTTTGGATGATAATCGACCCCAGCAGACGGATTTATTAAAATTACACCATAAAATATTGTTTTAAGATACACTGGGATGAAACCGAATATGGAGAAGATGGCCGAGGAATTGTTGATTGCTGCTGAAAGATATCAAATTTCACAATTGAAAGTGAAGATGAATATAATTTAAATAAATTTTTTATAATTTTACAGATGATCTGTGAATGCGAATTGGCCATTTCATTGAATAATGAAAATGTTTGTGAATTGTTGATTTTGGCCAATATCCATTCCGCAGAGATTCTCAAAGCCCAGGCAATCGATTATATCGGAAATCAGGAGCATGCACATGCAAAAGAGGTAGAATATTTTTGTAAATAAAATTCATTTAATTATAAAACACATTTTAGAACCAAGAAAATTTCTAATCAAAAACACATTTTAATAAAAAAAAAACACATTTTAATAAAAAATACATTTAGGACAGAAACAGAAACACATTTTTAATTAAAACACATTTAAATCAAAAACACATTTAGGATAGAAACACATTTTATTCAAAAACATATTTAATACAGAAATACATTTAAATAGAGAGAAATATTTTAATAGAGAAAAATATTTTTAATAAAGAAACACATTTTAAAACAAAAACACATTTTAATGTAGAAATGAATTATAAATAAAAATTTTTAATTCAAAGAATTAGCCAGAATTCCGGCAATAAAAAATTGAGTTTTTTTTTATAATTTAAAGGTTATGAAAACGGAGGGATGGAAAATGTTGATCCAGGGAAATTATGGCGAATTGCTCGATCTAATTTTGAAAGCCATTATGGCCGAAAAGAATTGAGGGAAGAAATATAATGTGGTGACTTGTTATACTATTCATTTTGAATAAAAATTAAAAGTGTAAAATGAATTTTCTAGAACATTCAATTTTTGATTAATCTGTAAAACAATTTATTGAATTTTGACTTTATAAAATCAAGCATATTTTTTCATTTCAAATGAATCCACCATCAAATAATAGTTTGAATGTTTCTTTGGCCACGCTTTTCTCTTCAAATTTGATAATTTTAATTAATGAGAATATAAAATATTATTTAAATTAATTCCAATTTTTCGAATTTATTTTCTATTTTACGTAATATTTTGCTATTTACTTTTCATTTTTTCCGCGATTGTTTGTAACAGGTAGCAAAGGACCAAAACAACTAAATATTGGTTAATATAAGTTTTAGCTCACTCATCTAATTTTCGGTGAATTTGCTTACTTTCGGTTCTAGCACTTCCATTTAGTGGTAAATTTTTCTAACAATTAAATCAAAACATTGTAAATGCCATAAAATGAATATTTTATCGGGATACTTTCACGATAAATGATATTTTTAAAAGAAAAATTCCATTTTCAATATTTTCTACAAAAACATCTTCCTGGGGCCGTACTCTCATCTCCGAGTTAAGCTGACCCCGATTAGGGCCCTTAACCCGGGTTTGTTTAATCTGGGTTAGTGAATGCCTTTAACACTTTACTCTCATCCTAAACCTGTGTTAGCTTAACACAGATTAACAGAACCCGGGTTAAGGCTATGAAAATTCCTTTTTAGAAATTAATAAAATGAAATTTTAATTTTTAAATTAATTTAATATAATAAATTAAGCATATATAACCTTCCCATTATTAAATAAAAAATTTAGTTGAAAATTAATTTTTTCTATTTTTTTAAATTTCTAAAATAATTTTTCTAATATCTCATTTTTTAATATTAGATTATTTTGAAGCTTATGATATCCATAAAATTGAATTAAAAATTTAATATAACATTTTTGACCATAAAAATGTCATTTTATTTGCTTAACCCTGGGTCATTTTAGGGTTAAGATTAAGCGCTAACCCGGGTTAAGAAAAAAGATGAGAGTAGGAAATTAGAGCATATTTGGGTTAAGGGTCTCTTAACCCGGGTTAGAGGAGTCACTAACCCCGATTAAGGGAACCTAGGTTAGCGATTTAATTTAAAAGATGAGAGTACCAAGTTAGGGTTAGCCAAACTCGGGTTAGGCGCTTAACCCGGATTAAGCGCCTTAACCCGGAGATGAGAGTAAGGCCCCTGGGAATGTTTTTCAAAATTTTATTTTGAGAACTAGTTCGCATATTTTTATTTTCAAATATACATACAATTGATGTAGTATAACAAAGAATGGAAAATAAAAAACAAATTTGCTTTGTTCCGAATTTTTATTTTGCGCATCCGAAACAGCCAGTCGCTCAAATGAAGGCAATTATTTCTTTATTGCTTTTGACCAAAGTAAAGTGCGTTATACGTACCAAGCATTTTAAATGAAATGAATATTTGTTTGTTATGAAATTTCTTTTTTATTTGTTATTGTTAAAAAATGTATAAATAATATAATAATTATATGTAATTGGAAAAAGCCTAATCTTTTTAATAAAAATATTTCAACAAAGTCATGGGCAATAATTAATAATTATTTCTTTTTTTTCTCCCAATATTTCGTTCCCTTGCATTTTAAACAATATATTTTGTTTATCATTTATTTAATCATAATTACCCTCCATTCATATTTCTAGCCCTTCTTTTCTTTACCCCGAATTACAGTTGCAGTCCACTAGAGCATAGAACTCTGTAAAAACGGTTAATTAAAATGTCAGCAACTAAAAAGTACAATTTTTAATTTTGAGTTTATTGACTATAAAATGGGTTAATCCAATATCCAATTATGAAGATGAAATTGGGTTGATTGAAATAATTCACTTCAAGTGCGTATACGGTGCATTTGAATTTTCTGTATTGTTTGTTCTCCTTCTTAACGAAATGTTCACCGTCGAAAAAGCCCTAGAGCAATTTCAAAATATTCCCATTATTTACATTTGTTGATCATTTATTATTTTTATCTGCGAACGTCCATTTGAAAATAGATGTTCTTTCATCATTCATCCAAATTTAAGAGTATCCATCATATTCCTTAAAATTTCTGCACATTTTTATTAGAATGATTCACTCAAATTTTTTTACCAATTTTTTTGTTAATATTATCAGACTCCAATAGCATAGCCATTAACTTTAATTTAATTCGTTCACCATTTTATCCGAATTTTCAAAATTTCATTTTAAATAGCTTCAATTTAAACAAATTTTAATTAATCAAAAAATTTCAGATTATTTCGTTAAAATGAGTGATGAAAATGAGTTAAAAAGTTTTTTAGTGTCTTGTAAAATTGGCTTATCAAATTCTACCAATATATTAGAGCGTCATTTTCCTAGACCAGGGAAAATTGAATTCGATGCTACGACTAAAACATTTTCTACTCGAGATTACCAGTCCTGGCAGGTTATTAAAATGTTATTTATTATTCTCCTTATATTTTATGATTTTTAGATTGTATTGGGTGTGGGGAATATCATTCCTCTTGACAAGAAAGAATGCGCCTCTGGAAATAAAATTGTCATTGATTTTGATTTCAATAAACCCAACCAGCCATCCAAATATGATCAAATGATATTAAGTGACCTGTCGGAAAAGGACAAACAGCTTATACACAATTGTTTGCTTAAACTGGTTGGAGGTAAGTTAAAAAAATTCAAATTACAAGCAAGGAAATGCCAATAAATAATTATTGCTATTGCTAAAATTCGCATTTGTTATTACCATTTTAAGTATTTTTGAATGCAATTTAAGGTCCAACATAAATTCTATATTAAATGTAAATCATTTTAGTTAAAACCGGCAACTTGGCTAATTCCATTGCCAATTCTGCAAATTGCAAGTATGTTTGGGATTCTAAAATAAATCATCCTATAAATATTTATATATCAATGGTTCAATGATTCCATAAACAAACCCTTTTTATTATAAAATTTTAAAAAAACGTAAATTTAAAAACTAAATTAATAATTTTTAATATTGTTGTTAAATATTCAATAATTAATTAGATAAAGATCATATAATTTGGAGAATTCTAATAATATTTATCCAATAATATGAAGAAATTGTTCTAAATTTAGGAGTCTATCAAAATTGTCCGAAAATATGGGCAATTTGATCGAACAACGAGAGCAATATTCAGATTGCATATTGGTCGCAGAAGGAAAGGAATTTAAGGTCGTCCTTTAAATTTTTCATTTAATTATCATATTTAATTTCAAGGTCTATAAAGGAATTTTGGCATGTCGATCCCCGGTTTTTGCGGCAATGTTCCAGAATAATGAAATGATCGAAGCACAGAATGGAATCGTCCAAATTGTCGATATGCGATCGGAAGTGTTGGAACAAATGCTTCGCTTCATGTTGGTTTAATTATTTTATAAAATATAAATTTTGAGTTACTAATATTCGATTTGTACTAACTTTGAAAGATATATTTATAAATAATGGAAAATCTTTCTTTTACAGTCACACCGGAACAAAGCCAAAGATGGAGGATATTGCAGAGGACTTGTTGATTGCAGCCGAAAAATATGAACTTATTGAACTGAAGGTGAAATGAAAATTAAAAAATTCCTATAAGCTCAAATATTAATTTTAATTTTTGATTTATAATTAAAATATTTGGAAAAAAAACAAAAAAAATGTTTAGAAATTTTAATCATTTTTAAACAAATTTTATATTCTAATTAGCGCATATTAAACACAATTAGAAATCGCTACTCTACTCTTACACTGCTTTTTATCTTTTTAAATTGAAATTTAAATACCTATTCATCAAATATTCACTTTACACAGGAATTTTGTGAGAATGTTTTGGTCGATTCTTTAGTCCATGAGAATGCATGCGAATTGCTGGTTTTGGCCAGTCAAAATTGCGCGAAAAATCTCAAAATCATGGCAATCAAATTCATCAAAATGCATGCAAAAATGGTTGGAAAAATATGTGAATTATTTTAAAAAATTATTTTAAAGGTCATTAAAACGGAGGGCTGGAAAATGTTGCTGAAAGGAAACAACGAGGATTTGGTCGATCAAATTGTGAATGCCATTGTTGAGTGGCAAATATATTGACAAAAGTGTTGAGGGAAAATTGAAATATGGAAAGATTTACAACAATTATGGCTTTAAAAATTGAATTCTTATTAATTTAAAAATCAGCAATGAATAAAATCTTGAAAGATGTTTTGGTCAATTTTTTACAAGAAATTGAATCGGATTTCTAATAACGTATTTTGTGGATTTATTTTCTCTAATAAGGCCTTGTGTATACTTAAAAAAATTGCCGGCAATTTTTTAAGTATCACAAGATCAAAAACCAAATTTTAGATTAATATTTTGCGCCTTATTTTTCAATTGATTCCTATTATGAGATGATACTATATAATGTGGTCTCTACAAAAAAAAATTTTAAAAAAGCATAATCCTCTTTTATTTGATAAAAAACTTTACTCTCTTTCTTAATTCTAAAATAAACTGCAAAAAATATAAAATAATTGTTAAACTATCCTATTCCTGAAAATAATTGTGCAGCTGATTCTCTAAAAAAAGGCACAATGTAGATTCAATTTTTGATTGGGCATTTTGGGTGCGCAAATGTTTATTTGTAAATGAAATAAAAAGCCTTTTTCCATTTTGGCTTTTGGTATTTTTTGTGTATAATGGTCAAACAAAATCGCGGCCAAAAATTTAAATACAATTTAATCGTTTGATTTCCTCTCCTCATTTTCTCGATAACTAGCATTTTGTAATTAATATTGGATGGTATTTAATTTGGCGAAAAAACATTGAAAATGGCGAAAAGAGTATTGAAAATGGCGAAAAATTTATAATGGTTTAACGGTTTGTCCTAGACCCCCAACCTCATACCCAATAAATGCTTCGCTTCATGTTGGTTTTCTCATTTTTAATTTTTTAAACTAATAAAAATATCCATTTTTTAATTTTTAGATACACAGGGAAGGAACCGAATAAAGAAATGCTAAAAATAAAAAACATGGCTGAGGACTTGCTGATTGCGGCCGAAAAATATGAGCTTATTGGATTGAAGGTGAATTAAAAATTAAAAATACTAGGACAATTTCTAAGAAGTGCAAATGCCAATTTAAATTTTTGATTTAAAATTAAAATGTTTTGAAAAATTAAAAATTGATATAACAAATTGTTTGTAAAAATTAAAAAAATAAAATGTTTGAAACAACAAAAACATAAAATGTTTGAGGCAACAAAAACACAAATTGTTTGGTATAATTAATTTATTAAATTTCGTCTTTTGTCATAGCGGCAGCCGATAAAATTTTATCGCTAATGTTTAAATCGAGAATTTTGGCAACTGCTGGGTCGTCGAGATATTCTTTGCCATCCGACGGATAATATAACCAACCATATGAAGTACAATAAATTAATGGAATTATCAAAGATAAGATAAACATGCCAAAATATTTTCGCAAGGAAATTTTTTTGGATCTGAAGAAAAAAATGTAGAAAATATTTGATTACAAAAATCAAAATATTTAGAATAACAAACACACAAAATGTTTGGAATAGCAAAAACAAAAAAATGTTTGCAGTAAAAAAAATTTTTTTGGAAGACAAAAACACACAAAATGAACAAAAAATAAAATGTTTGGAGGAATAAAAACACAAAATGTTTGGAGGAATAAAACACAAAATGTTTGGAGGAACAAAAACACAAAATGTTTGGAGGAATAAAAACACAAAATGTTTGGAGGAACAAAAACACAAAATGTTTGGAGGAACAAAAACACAAAATGTTTGGAGGAATTAAAACACTAAATGTTTGGAGAAACAAAAACACAAAATGTTTGGAGGAATTAAAACACAAAATGTTTGGAGGAATAAAAACACAAAATGTTTGGAGAAACAAAAACACAAAATGTTTGGAGGAATAAAAACACAAAATGTTTGGAGGAACAAAAACACAAAATGTTTGGAGGAACAAAAACACAAAATGTTCGAAAGAATAAAATACAAAATGTTTGGAGGAACAAAAACACAAAATGTTTGGAGGAACAAAAACACAAAATGTTTGGAGGAACAAAAACACAAAATGTTTGGAGAAACAAAAACACAAAATGTTTGGAGGAATAAAAACACAAAATGTTTGGAGGAATAAAACACAAAATGTTTGGAAGACAAAAACACAAAATGTTCGAAAGAATAAAACACAAAATGTTTGGAGGAACAAAAACACAAAATGTTTGGAGGAACAAAAACACAAAATGTTTGGAGGAACAAAAACACAAAATGTTTGGAGGAACAAAAACACAAAATGTTTGGAGGAATAAAAACACAAAATATTTCTGCCTTAATAAAAACTCAAAATGCTTATTTTAACAAAAAAATAATTTTTCTATTTTTTTTATTCACCTGTTCAATACCAAATAGCGATAAATGAATTGTACAACATAATTAAACAATGACACATAGACAAGAAAAACATAGCCGATAAAGGCCAAAAAGCCAAACACCCGGTAATCAGGATTTTGAATTTGTACAAGACCATTCAGCCATCGAGCATTGTTACCTTTTGATGTGGTGAAGATAATCTATAAAAGGTGTAATATTAAAAAATTATTTTCCTATCGTCTAAATTCAATTATTTAAATTAATATAAAAATTATGATTTTAAAATCAACCGGTTCAGAAAGAAGTACAGCAGTCAATAAAAGTATATCAGTTATGCATGTTTGAATCAGAATCTACAAAATAAATTCGGATTTAATTAAACAAAAAAATTATTTTACTCGACTATAAATTTGCATTGGTTTTGGTGTTTGATGAATAATGAGCAGTGCTAAAAAACAATTGAAGACGATACCGAATGAAAAAGTTGACCAAGATACGGTGGACACAATTTGACGAATTATGGAATAACCCATTTTTGGCGCTAAAATTAACTACAAAAAAGTATAATAAATCAATCAAATAGTAAAAAAAAGAATTATAAAAATTTTTATTATTTTATAGTATGTTTGAATAATTTCGATAGCTAATTCCGGGACTAGCTAGCTAATTCTGGAAATTTCCATTTTAGCTAAGCGGCCTAGCTAATTCCGGAATTAGTTTGCTAATTTTGGAAATATGAAATAATATCGAAACAGACCTAAATAAAAACAGAATAATGGAAAATAAAATCAGAACAGTAGAAAATCAAATCTGTACAAGGGGAAATAATATCAAGACAGAAAGAAATGAATCAGCAGAACAGTGGGAAACGACTATTCTGCTGATTTAATTTCCAACAGTCTGGTTTTATTTCGGCCTATTCTGATTTTGTTTAAGCCCGTTCAGATTTCATTTCTACCAATTCTGATTTGATTTCCACTCTTCTGATATTATTTCCCCTTGTTCTGATTTTAATTAAGCCTATTTTGATATTATTACATTTTTCCAAAATTAGCAAGCTAATTCCGGAATATGCAGATTTCAAATATTATTAGCGTAATAATATGTATCAAATTGTAAATTAAAGACATTTTTTACATCAAATTTTAACTTATTTTTAAGAAGCCAAAAAATATACTAAACAATGTTGACACCAATATTTAAATTAGCGCGGAAGTAAAATAACAAATAAAGATTTTGGTTATATTCATTCATAAAAAGGCACTATATTGCATCATAGGAAAAATGGCATTTTGATGAGCCAGAAAGTGTGAATATTTAATTGGTAGCATGCGCACAAATTCAAAAATTTCGCGAAAACATATTATTATGAATATATTCCATATTTTGGGTTTAAAAGAAGTCATGACATTATTATTTTTTAATGCCATTTTATGAAGGAAGTTTAATGCAAAAATGCACTTTTTAAAATCTTCATTATAATTCGTAATTGGCACAGTTCTTATGAAATTTTATTTTCATGCTTTTGTCATCATCAATTTTAATTTACAACTTAAGCTTATTGTATTTTATGGAAATATTTCATTTTTTTGAATTACATTCAAATACAGGATATCATTTCCAAAAAAAAAACAAAATATGGTAATTACCTCCAAAAATTTGAAAAAATTTCTAGAATGCTTTAAAAAAATAATTATGCAATAAATTTTTATTAAATTTTTATCCAAATTATCCAAAAATGGTTATCAGAACAATATGAAAATTGTGCGGAATTGGAAATTTGGCAAAAATTTAAATTGGAATATTGGAAGAATCGCGGAGAAATCGAAATTGGATTGTGCATTTTTTTCAATGCGATGTTGATGAATGATTCAATAATCTTTTTTTAATAATTTTTGGTTTATTAGATAAATTTATTTAGGAAATAATCATTGAAATTGACACAAAGCAATATTTTTAATATTTGCGAAAATGCAAAAGTTGGAGAAATAAATTTAATAATTTTTTTATTTAATTTATCTTTTTAATAATTTCTATTTAAAATTAAAATTATTAATTTGTACTTATGTGGATTGCGTAGTCTGAACTGAAGTACCCATATTTTTACGATTGGCGGTGCCCATGCCACATGATAACCGTGCCCATATTTGTATTACCATTTGCCTATTCTGCTGGAGATGTCTCAGGGCATTTTACAATCCTTTGCGACAATTAAAAAAGTAATATTTCCCATTCCAAATTTTAATTTGCCTTCATCGTTCAATAGACAATTGAAGTTTATTTTTTTGGTCATCCTTTTCCCATATTTTTTAATCTGTGATTGACTGATTTGAAATTTGATAATTTCTAAATTTTTACTTTCATTTTTGAATTTAGATTCATTCATAAAATTTCTGAGTATATTTTCAATTCCTCAATTTATTTATCGCTTTTTTTTACCTTTTGCAGAAAAATTCAGTTAAAATCTTCCAAATTCGTCGTTATTAATTATGACCAATACAGCAATGCAGTCTGCCGCTGATTGTTATAAATCAAGTGGAGTTATTACAATGGAAATCCAGAAGTTCAGCGAATTTGCCAATGGCGCTGAAGATAACTACCAATTAAGTGATCCAACCAAAATTCGAGGCTTTCCATGGGCAATTTATGTTTGCATTGATAAACCATCGATTGACAATTTTCCGCGTGGATTATCCTCGCAAAATTGTCTCGGCTTTTTCTTGGAATGCAATGTTGAAAATGAAGGTGTGTCAAATTGAGTTAGAATTTTTAAAAAAAAAAAGTTGAAATTTAGACACAAATTGGCGCTGCCATGCTTCGGTTGTTATGAAATTGTTGGCCCAAAAAGAAGGAAAGAAGGATTTTGTTCGAGATTACCAGTTCGTTTTCCATGCAAATGACAATAATTGGGGCTATCCCCGGTTCATGTCATTAGAAGTAAGTGAAAATTTGATTTTAAAGAAATTTTTACTTTTTTTGTGAAAATTTATAGACATAAGAGAGAATTTAGGTTCATGATATAATAAAATATTCTTATCGACATTCGACATCAAGCTTTTTTTAATTTAATTTAATTTACAGTATTTAATGGATCCCGAATCCGATTGGTATAATAAATCAGCCGATTCAATAAATCTCAGCATCGAGATTAATGCAAATATTCCATATGGCAATATCCCATATGGCATCGAGTAAGTA
Organism: Pratylenchus scribneri; assembly: GCA_030063045.1. Taxonomy (NCBI): domain Eukaryota; kingdom Metazoa; phylum Nematoda; class Chromadorea; order Rhabditida; family Pratylenchidae; genus Pratylenchus; species Pratylenchus scribneri. The sequence goes on from JAQSEB010000027.1 coordinate 683,166, forward strand.
AAATTGTGGTAGAAATTTCTAAGAATATGATTTAATTTGACATTGGTCAATGTTTTTAATTTATAAAGACCATGCTTTAAAATAAAGTTTGCTTAAATAACCATGATTAATAGGGAGGAATAGCCAAACATAGACTTAAATATTCCAATATAGAGAATTTTGTACTAATTACTAGGATAAAAATTTGAGCACACTCCGCTATCGGACTGACCCTTTTTATGGACCAAAAATAAGGCATTTTAAAACATTTAAAATTTAATAAAAATTCGTTTAAAAAATACATTTATTCTATATATTTTTCAATTATTTAAGCAAATCGTAATTAATTAAAAACTAAAATGCTAGTAGCATAAAAAAATCCATAATGACAAAATATAGTCTATTTTTTGCAAAATTGTCAAATTTCATAAATGCTGAATTTCCCGATAATTGGGTCACTCTATTTTCGCTATAGATAGGTAATAAGTTAACATTGAAAGTTCCGGAGTAATGTGTTTTACTCTTTTACAATTTTAGAATGCAATGCTCTGAAAACATGGGCAATTTGATCGAACAAGGGGAACAATATTCAGACTGCATTTTAGCCGCAGAAGGAAAGGAATTTAAGGTCCATCCATTAAATTTTATTATTAATTATCATTTTTAATTTCAAGGTCTACAAGGGCATTTTGGCATGTCGATCCCCGGTTTTTGCGGCAATGTTCCAGAATAATGAAATGCTTGAAACGCAGAATGGAATCGTCCAAATTGAGGATATCCGACCGGAAGTGTTGGAACAAATGCTTCGTTTCATGTTAGTTTCCTCATTTGTTATTTTATGAATCTTTAAAAATTCCTATTAAAAGCTTACCAAAAAATTAGAAAAAAAAATTTATCTAACAAAATTCTTAATTAATAATTTTTATTTTTCATATTTTTAAAAAATATTTGAAAAAGGGTATATTAAAAATTTTTATAAAATTTACAAATTATTAGAAAATTATGAATTAAATTTTCTCTTGTAGTGTGCTGTGCTCTTTATTTTGAAAAAAATGATTGAATTTTCTTGAAATTAATTTTATTTAAAATAAAAATTATATTAATATGATGCAATTGTCTTTTAGTATGGTAATTTAATTATAATTAGTATTCTTAAATATGTATAATATCTCTTTTTTAATTATATTCATACAATTGCTAATATAATTTTTTTGTGCACTATTGTTATTAAACTGACAAAAAAATTCTACATTACTTGTTGTAGCATCCATCATAAATTCCACTATAATTTTTTCAGATATACTGGAACAAAACCGAAAATGGAGAACATGGCTGAGGAATTGTTGATTGCTGCTGAACGATATCAAATTGACCAACTGAAAGTGAAGATTAAAAATTTATTAATTTAAAAAATTTTCACATTTGGCAGATGATTTGTGAATGCGAATTGTCCATTTCCTTGAATAGTGAGAATGTTTGTGAATTGTTGATTTTGGCTAGCCAGCATTCCGCTGCCATTCTCAAGGCCATTGCGATCGATTATATCTCAGCTAAAGATAATACAAATGAGGTGGAAAAATTATTTAATTAAAAATTATTTTTAAAAATATAGATTACAAAAACGGAAGGTTGGAAAATGTTAGTCCAAGGAAAATACTCGGAATTGTTCGATCAAATTGTAAAAGCCATGATAATTGAACATTATTGAAGTATAGATGATATGTTTCGATCAATTCTTGAAAAATATAATTTGTATATGGTTTTAAAAACATTCAATTTTTATAAAATCAATATTTATTTCAAAAACAAATGATTAAATGAATCCGCTCTGGAATAAAATTTTGCATGTTTATTTAATATATTTTTTCTTGATGAATTTGAATAAATTTTTAAAAATGACTAAATATCGGATTTATAATTCAAATTTTTAGAATTTATTTTCCATCGAATAAAAATCCTTCGTTGATATTTTGCTATTTATTTTAAATCCTAGATTATTGAACAAGTAATCAAATATCCTAAAAGGATATGGATATGTCAATATCAATTCTATTTTTCAGAGATTTTTTTTATTAAAATAAAATCAGAACGAATTATTAAAATCAGAACAGGCGTAATTATTAAAATCAGAACAGGCGGAATTATTAAAATCAGAACAGGCGGAATTATTAAAATCAGAATAGGCGGAATTATTAAAATCAGAACAGGCGGAATTATTAAAATCAGAACAGGCGGAATTATTAAAATCAGAACAGACGGAATTATTAAAATCAGAACAGGCGGAATTATTAAAATCAGAACAGGCGGAATTATTAAAATCAGAACAGGCGGAATTATTAAAATCAGAACAGGCGGAATTATTAAAATCAGAACAGACGGAATTATTAAAATCAGAACAGACGGAATTATTAAAATCAGAATAGGCGAAAATTATCTAAGAATAGGCGGAATTATTATTGCTATAATTGTCCAAGTTCGGATTTACAAAGATGTCAAATTTGAAACTTTTCAATAAATCAATTCGTTTTCTACAATTTTCGATTATTTTTAGCAAAATTTCCCAATTTCGATTTGAAATTTCATCGATTTTCTCAAACCGTGACTTTTGACTATTCTAATTAACAATGCAATATTAAATGCTTAATAATCCATCAAATTTACTTATTTAATTCTTTAATAAAATGCATAATTTTTTTAAAGCCATTGGAATAAAAATATAAATTATGCTTGTACTTTCATTCGATCATGCATATAAAGAATTGTCGCTTGATCGAGAGCATTATACACTCCAAAAGCATGATGAAAACATTGATTGGGGAAATTGAAGGCTAAATTGCCCCAAAATGGAATATTTCCTTTTCAAATTCATCCAGATAAAATCCATCTTTCTCAGCACTTTCCTGATCAATCATGGATTTTATTGTCACTCGCAGAGCCAGCGTAGTACCGTACGCGTATGCGCCACAATTGTGATGGAAACATTGATTGGGGCCTCGGGCATTCGAAGGCTAAATCACCCAAAATGGAAGGATTTCCATTCCAAATTCATCTAAATAAAATCCCTCAACACTTTGCTGATCAATATTATCAATCAGAGCCCTGCGCAACACAATTGTAAAAGAAGCATTGATGGGGGACAATCGAAGGTATAACGTATAATCATGGCCCAAAATGGAATATTTCCTTTCCCAATTCATCCTTTTCCGATCAATCATACATACTTTGATCGCTTAATCGAGATCATTATACATTCCAAAAATCAAGGGGAAACATTGATTGGGGGCATACGAAGGCATACTTAAATGGCCCCAAAATTGAAGAATTTTCCATTCTCAATTCATTCAAACTAAATTCCTCAAAATCATTTACCCTAAAAATGAATGCGTTGAATGTTTTCGTCCTTCTCTTTCTCTTCCCAATGCTAATGAACATGATGACCAATGTCCAATGCGCTCCCCCAGCCAATGTCAATGAGGATACGGCCAGGCAAATTGCCGTAGCGCTTGCTGCACCCGATGAGCCTCCGCCCACAACTACACCTAAACCTCCAATGATGGTCATTCAAGGCGTAAAAATGCGTAAGTTTGAATTTGAAATGCAATAAAAATTTCAAATCGCTTAAAATTTTTTTTTTGAATATTAGAAGATTTTTAAATAGTTTTAATTGGACGGTTTTGATTAGAGAAATAATTATTTTATTAAATTGAAATTACAATTGTTTTAAAAATGAGGCAAAATCGGCCTATTTTGTGAAGTTTTCATTTTTTATTGACATAATTTTCCGGTGAATTAATCATTTTTATTATTAACGTTAAAAGAGCTTAATCCAATGGCATTATAAATTAATAAGTCTTTTCTCTGTTTATGCCATTAATTTAAATAATATTATTAAAACCCAAAAGATCTATTAAAAGCAAAATTGAATAGAAAGATTAATCCCCTCAGATTTTTATTTAACATTGTCCATTTTTAAATTATAATTTTTAGCTTGTGCCGATCGTGCAATTGGTTGCGCGGTACATGGCTGCCAGGTACCCTAGGGTAAAATATGGCAAAATCTGAAAAAAATATGACAAAAATATGACATTTACTTAGCAAAAAATATTGCATTTTTTGGCATCATTTTTCAATCTATTTTTGATTTTTTTACCTATTTCGCATCTATTTTTCAGATTTTGCATTAATTTTAAAAAAAAATGTTGAAAAATTAAAATGTTGAAAAATTTTCTCACTTGGATGAATTTAGGCCAAGAGATTATGAAAATAAATTAAATGAATTTTTTCGCCTATATTCTACATTTTTTGCTTACTTTTTGTTTTTAAACGGTTTTTTGGACCTATTTTTGTATTTTTCCGATCTATTTTAGCCGTTTTTCAATCTATTTAGTTAACTATTTTGCGATTTTGCGATCTAAAAATCCCCGCTCCTTAACTATTAATGAATTTTAGTAATTAAAGATAGTAAAAATTTAATTATTAATGCAAAATGAAACAATAAAAAATAACATATTTAGCTTGAAAGTGAATTCGCCAATGTCACAGCTAAAGTAAAACGATGGTCAAATACACAAGATTGTTGTAAAACTTGCTATGACCGGGATCCAAATTCCGTTGACGTCACAACAGATTGAAAATTTGCGAATGAAAATTTGAGAGAAACAAAAGCATATTTTGGGAGTGGAATTTTTGAATTTGCGAAGAAATTGGATATTGGATTGGAAATTTTTTAAAATTGAGAATGGTTGACTTCCATCAACACTTTTCTTTCTAGATTATATTATTTTCATTTTATTTCAATTTCGGTGTTAGTATAAATCTTTCTTAGACAAATTTCAATTTTATTTTTTTAGTAATTTAATAGTTATATTATATAATTATATGCGAGATTTTTATTCTCACTTTTTCGGGTAAAATAATAGTCAAACTCGTACCGAATTCGGATTTTTAAAAAATTTATAATTAAAAGTGAAATTAATTCATGAAAAATTAAATAAAAATGAAAACATAACAAAATAAATTTAAACGGAACGGAAACAAATTAAACAAAAAGACAAATGAAAAAAAACTTCCTGTGTTAGTCAAAAAACTTGTTTTTCTTCCATTTGAAATTGCGAATTAGTGAATCAAACCCCAAGTAATTTTTTGCCATTTTCTCCTTTTTTAAACTTGAAATGCGGAAATGAACCGTCCGATTAAAATTTTGTCTTTAACTATCAAATTTTTCACAAAACAAATGTGATGGATGGGGAAATTTAATGAGAATTGCCTAGTGCAAAGAAAACACTTTGCTGCTTGGCTTTTTCTTTTGTATGTTACAATTACAAGGATTGAATTCGGACTTTAGAGACTAATTTCGAGGAATATTTGGAATTTTTTTAAAAATTTCTAATCATAAAATCTATTTTCTATTCAACTGAATAAGACCATCTATCAATCAATCTCTTCTAATAAGAAATACATAGATAATAATAATTTTTTGCAAAAATTTAATGAAACATTTTCGCATTGACATAAAATAATTGTGAATTGAATGTTTCAAGAACATTCTGATAATGATCAATTTCAACCTCAAAATTTTACTTTTAAAAGAGAGAGAGACCCAAACACCCAAATAAAAATAAAATTGCGTTTTTGTTTCTTTCCGCATCATCAATCTTCTTCATTGGTGCCTTTCATGAGATTTCAGCAAATTTTCAATCTTTAGGCAGTTTCTTTTCTTCTATCTCGTTTAAATTTTCGGAAACGACAAACGTGTCGATAATTTTGCCAAAATAAAAATTGTTGTTGTCTTCATCGCTATAATTTGGATATTCCAATTTTTCATTCAGATTCTTCATATTCTCAAGCCCTTAAAAATAATATAAAAAAAGATTTTATTTTCATTGTCATCAGCCGCGTAATCGCACAGCACTGATTATCATATCATTATCATCATAGATTATTAGTAAATAATAAAAAAAAATTCTCAATTTTACTTACAATTTTTCATTGCCTCAAACTTTTCTTTTAGCGATTTGATTTGAATCTTTTTAAATTCCTCAGTATTATATAAATCGCTATTGAAAAATGTTTCGGCATTTTTAAATAGTTTGATATTGTCGGACAATTTGTTATGTACATAAAAATATGTAGAGAATAGACTTAAAATTTCCTTTAATTTTTTTATGTTTTCCTGCTTCAATTTAATCAATCGTTCCAACACAATTTGGGCCATTCCCGCTTTTTTAGCAATTCTGAAAACGATGGCGGGTTTGAGGTCACCTATAAGCAGGGTTGCAGATGTACTTTTTTAAAAGATTTGTACTTTTTTTTTGAAAAAAATCTGCAAACCCTGCCTATAAGCCATATTATACAAAGTCTAAAATTTACGAATTATTTACGAAATGTTGTTGACTTTCATTTGGCATTTGTTGAAATATACTAACAATTTTCATCACAGCTTTATGATCTGATTTTTCCAATCCGGCCCTTTGCGCAACATTATATTGTTTATAAAATTTTTTTGGATCATTAATTTTTTTTCGAATCATTTTGTTTAGAACTTGATAAAGCTCTTCAAGGATTTCTTTTTCAAGCTTTTTAGCAATCGGGAGTTCTTCATATTTTCCACTAGTTTCGCCTTTTTGTTTTTCATTTATTTCTTTTTCTTCAAACGTTAATAATTTTTCTTTATCAATATCACTATGATTAAGATATTCCAGATTTACCATATTCGCAAGCCCTTAAAAATAAATTATACATATATGTCAACGCGAAAACTCGAAATCCGCGAAAAAATGGGAAAACCACACATTATTTTCGTCAAGAGAAAAAAGTTGAGTTTTTAAAAACTGTTTAGGGCTAGGGTTAGGATTAGGGATAGCTCTTCAATTTTTCGCTGATTTACAATTTTCGGGCAACAAATATATATAAAAAAAAGATTTGTTTTCATTGTCATTAGCCGTGCTGTGCCTTTTAAAATTTTCATAGATTCTGACTGTTGGAGTCTCCAATACTATAAATAAAGAGTCAGAGCGGAGTACTGAGTGGAGTTGACTATCGACAGACATAACACTGATTATCATTACCATCATATATATTATAAATAATAAAAGGTCGGGGGGTTTTTTGATGAGAGATTTGAGTTCTTTTGCCAAGAAATCGGTTTCTTTTGCTGAAAATTTAATAACTTGTTACTGCTTAATCCTAGACCCCTAAACTTATACCCAATCGATAGAGCTCATCGAGACGAGTCGATTGATAATAGATTGTTGTGGTTTGCTTCAAAACTAAAAGAGTTAACCAAAAATTATTTAGACGGTTTAATACTTTGAATTTTGGTCAAAACGTGACAAATTATACAACAATGAGATTCGATGCGTATCGATGAGCTCTGTAAAATGGGTATAAGATTTGGAGGTCTAAGATATCAAGTTTAAAAAGTTATAATCAAAAAACCTATCTTTCGGCAAAGAACAGAATTTCTCGGCAAAAAAACCTTTTCTCTTATTGGAAAACAAAAAAATAAGCCAATTTTCTTACAATTTTTCATTTCCTCAAACATTTCTTTTGACTTGTTCAATCCTGCAACAGCATCATAAAATTTGATGGCATTATCAAATAGATCGATATTGTCGGTTAATTTATTATTCACATTATAATATGAGAATAGACTTAGAATTTTTTCCAATTTGCGGAAGTATTCTTCCTTTAATAGAATCAGACGATCAAAAACAATTTGCGACATTCCCGTTTGCATAGCAATTCTGAAAATGATTGGATATAGATGTGTTCGAGGATAACTATAAAACAACTTACGAATTAGAAAAGAAATGTTGTTGATTTTGACTAGACATTAGTTCAAATATGCTAACAATTTTCATCACCGCATGACGATCTGATTGTTTAAATTTATATTGTATTTTCGGATTTTGATAAAGTTGTTCAAAGATTTGTTTTTCAATCTTTTTAGCCAATGAAATTTCTTCATCCTTCTTCTTTAAACTAGTTTCTCCTTTTTGCTCTTCCTTCTTCTCATTGCCAGTTTGATTTGATAAATCATTTAGCATCAAAATCAGTATAAAATAAAATGGGATAATTCCAAGCATTTGCATTTTCTCCATGAATTTTGTTTAAATGAATTGAGAGTAATCAAAGCAGCTGCTCTTACTATATATAGGCAGCAACGATGGGGATTAAAATCCACTCATTCATTTTGTGCCAAAGGATCATTATTCAATCAAATGGTATTATTATTATTTGGTTCATTTTGTGCCAAAGGATCATTATTCAATCAAATGGTATTATTATTATTTGATTCATTTTGTGCCAAAGGATCATTATTCAATCAAATGGTATTATTATTATTTGGTTCATTTTGTGCCAAAGGAGCATTATTCAATCAAATGGTATTATTATTATTTGATTCATTTTGTGCCAAAGGATCATTATTCAATCAAATGGTATTATTATTATTTGATTCATTTTGTGCCAAAGGAGCATTATTCAATCAAATGGTATTATTATTATTTGATTCATTTTGTGCCAAAGGATCATTATTCAATCAAATGGTATTATTATTATTTGGTTCATTTTGTGCCAAAGGATCATTATTCAATCAAATGGTATTATTATTATTTGGTTCATTTTGTGCCAAAGGATCATTATTCAATCAAATGGTATTATTATTATTTGGTTCATTTTGTGCCAAAGGAGCATTATTCAATCAAATGGTATTATTATTATTTGGTTCATTTTGTGCCAAAGGAGCATTATTCAATCAAATGGTATTATTATTATTTGATTCATTTTGTGCCAAAGGATCATTATTCAATCAAATGGTATTATTATTATTTGATTCATTTTGTGCCAAAGGATCATTATTCAATCAAATGGTATTATTATTATTTGGTTCATTTTGTGCCAAAGGAGCATTATTCAATCAAATGGTATTATTATTATTTGGTTCATTTTGTGCCAAAGGATCATTATTCAATCAAATGGTATTATTATTATTTGGTTCATTTTGTGCCAAAGGAGCATTATTCAATCAAATGGTATTATTATTATTTGGTTCATTTTAATCACAATAGGAGTGTGCTTTTGTTTCTCCAAACATTTTGTGTTTTTGTTTCTCCAAACATTGTTTTGTTTTTGTTTCTCCAAACATTGTTTTGTTTTTGTTTCTCCAAACATTGTTTTGTTTTTGTTTCTCCAAACATTTTGTGTTTTTGTTTCTCCAAACATTGTTTTGTTTTTGTTTCTCCAAACATTGTTTTGTTTTTGTTTCTCCAAACATTGTTTTGTTTTTGTTTCTCCAAACATTGTTTTGTTTTTGTTTCTCCAAACATTGTTTTGTTTTTATTTCTCCAAACATTGTTTTGTTTTTGTTTCTCCAAAGATTGTTTTGTTTCTCCAAACATTGTTTTGTTTTTGTTTCTCCAAAGATTGTTTTGTTTCTCCAAACATTGTTTTGTTTTTGTTTCTCCAAAGATTGTTTTGTTTCTCCAAACATTGTTTTGTTTTTGTTTCTCCAAACATTGTTTTGTTTTTGTTTCTCCAAACATTGTTTTGTTTTTGTTTCTCCAAACATTGTTTTGTTTTTATTTCTCCAAACATTGTTTTGTTTTTGTTTCTCCAAAGATTGTTTTGTTTCTCCAAACATTGTTTTGTTTTTGTTTCTCCAAAGATTGTTTTGTTTCTCCAAACATTGTTTTGTTTTTGTTTCTCCAAAGATTGTTTTGTTTCTCCAAACATTGTTTTGTTTTTGTTTCTCCAAACATTGTTTTGTTTTTGTTTCTCCAAACATTGTTTTGTTTTTGTTTCTCCAAACATTGTTTTGTTTTTATTTCTCCAAACATTGTTTTGTTTTTGTTTCTCCAAAGATTGTTTTGTTTCTCCAAACATTGTTTTGTTTTTGTTTCTCCAAACATTGTTTTGTTTTTATTTCTCCAAACATTGTTTTGTTTTTATTTCTCCAAACATTGTTTTGTTTTTGTTTCTCCAAAGATTGTTTTGTTTCTCCTAACATTGTTTTGTTTTTATTTCTCCAAACATTGTTTTGTTTTTGTTTCTCCAAGTACTATTTTCATTATTGAAAACTGTATAGCATATGTAACCTTATCAAAAAGCTTATTTTTTGGTACTAGCTTAATTCTAATAAACCAAACTAGATATTAAATCGGATAGTCGAGTCGTGAGATAAATTTATAAGCCAAACATGGACGATAAAAACAAAGATATAAATAATCTTCAATATTTTCAATGATTATTTTTAAAATTATTGAATTTTTAAGAATAAAATCATTTATGCGCAATGGATAAATCAAATAAAAGAGAACAAAAGTCTGCAAAACAAATATTTTAAAGTCCGGTTGAAATAAATAAATGTCAACAATAAGCAAAAGAATGAATTGTTCTCAAAATAATTGAATTATAAATGTCCAACATTGTTCTTCTTTATTCACTTTGCCTTGGCAAATGCCTTCACAATTTGTGCCATCAACGCCTCATGATTTCCCTCGATCATCATTTTCCAACCGGCGGATTTCATCACCTTTAAAATGACAAAAATTAAGCCAAGTTTTTCCAATGTTGCTCCCATGGGTATTTCCTAACTTATAGCTGACCCAATTTTCCGCCGATTTAAGTAACTTGCCAAGGCTTAAACCAATTTGGATAATTATGTCATCAAATTATAAGTGAACTCTTGGCTATTTAATGATATTAATTTTTTTGTGAATGGTTAATATTTGATTGAATTATACACCCAAAAAACCATACAAAATGACTTTTACTCAGAATTTTCGTCATTTTCAATGGTTTTTTGTATATAACTTCATCATTTCTTAACCATTTTAAATGATTTAAAGTGCATTAAACTGCCCTAAGTATTGGCTAATCATTGATATATTGATAATATAAACTTTTAAAGTTTTGGCCAAGATGTGGGAAAAATCCCTTAGTTTTTGTTTCATGGCCATAACTTGGCCAAAATTTTACGGTTTTGCATGAGCATTATAACAATGGATTACCAATACTTAAGGCTATTAAATGCACTTTAGATCTTAGATCATTTAAATTGGTTAATTGGCTGACGATGAGCTACGGCTCTTCAAAGTCGGAAATGACCCCAACCGAATTAAGTTCTAATAAGTTGGGTTGTTCCCTATTCTCAAAAATAGATTATAATACCTGTTTGATGTATTTTTCAATGTAATTGTCTGCACATTGCTTGAGCTTTACGACACCATATTGATTGGCCAGCACCAACAATCCACATGCATTGTCATTTCCCAGAGATTTGACCAATTCCTTTTCGCAGAGGATCTGCAGAAAAATTTATATAATATTAAAAAAAATATTTACTTTCAGTCGATCAAGTCCATACATATCGGCAGCCTGAAATAATTCCACAGGCATTTCTCCAAGTTTTGGTGCCTTCCCGCTGTATCTAAAAATTATACATTTTTTAGAAATTAATCACAAAAATTTCCCACATAAACCAAAGCAACTGTTCAAGCACCGGTGATTTGATGTCCTTAATGTTGGCAATTCCTTCTTTGGCTTCGACCATTTCTTGCTCGAACATTGCCCGAAAAACAGCGGAACGGCATGCCAAAATGTTCTTATGAGCCTTAAAAAGTAAATAAAATTTGTTTGCCACCATTTTTACCTTGAATTTGGTTCCATCCTCGGCCACCTACACGCAATCAGTGAACAAACCCTGCTCGAACAAAGTGCCAAAGTCTGCCAATGCCTTGCATTCCGGAACTTCAAATTCATCGACAATTCGCTTTAGACGATTTTGTTGCTCAGTCTCAGAATCGGAGTCAGACGAGGAAGATGAAAAATACTTAGTTTTATTTGGCATTGATTTGAATAATAATTGATATAATTTATGTATTTGATTCTAAATTAGAAATAATTTTATCTATGAATGAATGTAGCTTTTTTACAATTTAAATTTTATTGGCAATAAAGGTGGTAGAAGTAAGTAGGATAGGATTAGGATCTAGGACAGTGCTGCGCGGGCCCCGGCTCCGGGGCTAGCGCCGGGGAGTCCCCAGCCCCAGGGCTGGGCCGGGGCTGAGATCCTGAAAACCCGGGGCTCGGGGCCGGGGCTGGGGCCGACTTTTTGAGGATCGGGGCCAGCACCGGGGCCGGCCCCGAGTTTAAAGAAAATTATGGTCATTATTTTGATTTTGAAGGGTTAAATTATATTTTTTGAAAATGAAATAATGGAAATATCGTTATATTTTGAGGATAAATAGTTAAAAATAAAAAATACATTAAATAATTTAATAATTTTTACAAAATTTCTTTGAATTTAAAGAATTTTTAAAAATTTTGAAGCCAAAAAAATTTTTTTGCTAATTGTCCGGGGCAGCCCCGGGGCTGGGGCCGGGGCCAGATGTTCCGGGGCTGGGGCTCAAAATAGTTGACTCGCAGCACTGATCTAGGATTATATGTTCTAGGAATTGTATTGGCTTTTTACTTATTAATGTTAGAGCTGCTAAATAGAACTAAAAATGTTGAAATTGAAATTAATAAAATTTGATACCGGACGGACCGGATCGATACATTTTCTAGTGAATTTAGGCAGGCTAGCATAGCAGAGCAGATCATTTTTGATTTTTTTAGAGTTTTCTGTTTTCTGTTCTGATATTCTCTGATTTTTGATGATAAATATTTTTTTCTTGTCATGAAAAAAAAATGCACTAGCGCGTGCGCACTGCGCGGCGTTCTTCTTTTTTTTTCTTTGTTCGGTTCGTTCGTTCGTTTCAAAAAGCAAAAACTTGCTTGTTTAGTTTAGTTAAAGTTAAAGCATTTTATCCAAACAACAACCATCGAACCGACCGGTTTTCGTTTTCGACTATTTACAGAGATTTAAACCTAAAAATTAATAATGTTTTCGGGAAAATAAATTTTTGATTCTTTTATCTTATTTTTATAAGTTAGGTTACCTAGTTCTTTTATCATAAATCAACCTTAGAAGTATTGTTGCCAATTACTTTTACTTAAAGTAAATTACATCCATAAATAATTGATCGATAATAAAAAATATTGGCGCATTTCAGCTTAATAAACAAATACTAATTAATTGATATTACTTTTCTGCTGAATGTCTACTACAAATAACGACGACAGTCCAGCCAAAGCCAATAATGATAACCCTCGTCGAGCTCGTGGCGGTGGCAAACGATCCGGTTTCGACGCATTTGCCCGAAATGAGAAAGCAATGGAATTGTTGAATGCATATTTGTCGGGAGAAATCAAGAACCAAGAAATTTTCGTCACCCAACTCCGCGAGGCCAACGTGAAAATTTGTCTGCGCACTCTGAAAACCTATTTGAGCATTGCCAAGGTTCCCAATAAAACTTATAAACAAAAATTCCAAATTAAATCGGATCGAACAGTGCAAATATATTTTGTATTGACAATTCGCTTTGCCTTGCTGGTCAAGAGCTAGGAAATTCGTGTAATGAACTTTGTATAGACTCGAGAGAATAGGTTGATTCGACTCGGCTTAATCGATTTACTTTATGAAATATCAATTTCAAACCAGTAACACACAAATTTTAAAAACCAAAACCGGTTTAGGTTTAAAAAACGGCGGTTCAACATTTATAGCCAAGCTCAAGCCGATTTAAATTTCATAGACTAATTGACCACAACGAGTCGAATGAGCCTATTTTTGTTGGGTCTATACTATACTCTATAGAATATAGGTATAGGTGGTATCTAAAATCTGAGATTAGGTGAATTTTCCAGCTCTAGACTTGGCACCTGCTGCTGAGCAATACGAATTTATCCAATTTTTTGGTACTATTTACTATTACAATTTTAGGTACTGGAAGGAAAAGAAAGGATCAGGATGATGATGAGGGAGAAGAGATGAAGCTGAGGATGATCATCCTCTTCATCATCATCTTTTTTCCCTTCCAGTCCAGCACCTAAATGGTACCAAATTTTCGAAAATAAATTTAATTTTAAATTTAATGCAAAAATAATTGATTAATTCTCATTTAAAATAGATTCGACGAAGTAGGAAAGGCTGCAAGCGGGGCAGTACACCAACAGTCAAAAACGAATATGCATTGGTCGAACTTGATGGAATGGCCGAGGAAGAAGAACGCCAGCAGGATGAAAGCCGAGGAGAACACGAATTGGATGAAGTCGACCCGAAAAGTTTGCTTGATTTGGACATGGATGAATTTGCAGGTTTCTTATATAATTCATTCTATACTAAATCCTAAAAAACACAAAAGAGGACGAGGACCATGAAGGTCGGAGACATTCCGTAAATTCTTAAGGTTTTTACGGTTTTATGGTGATTTGAATTAGCACTGTTGCAAAAATTATAGTCCACAGTCCAAAAAATTGGAACAAGAAATCACAAAATTCGATGGGACTTGGGACTGCTGAACAATAATTGGTTGATTACCAAATTTGAGGGTTTTGGACCAAAAGTTTGTACATGTGAATAATCAATCTCTTAAGGAGTCGAAAAATGGCAAATTAATTGATATTAATTAACCAAGTTAAAGTTGATAAACATTAAAAAAATGTCAAAAAATTTAAATTGAGAAAAAATGTTGGAAAAACTTTGCTTTTTACCATTTTGCCCAGCAAATTTATCATTCGATTAGCCATTTTTTATATAAGTTGAAGTCCAAAAACCTTGAAGATTATATCGGACTGACGATTGATGAAGAAAAGAACCAAAATAATCAAGCTAACCTATTTTTTTATGGCATCGTCCAAAAAGCCTATTTTAAGCTAAGCTAATTTTCTGTTATAATGAATTTTTATGAAATAGTAAAAATTAATATTATTCCATTAAAAATTAATTAAAATTGTTTTGAAGGAGGCAATTGGCAACAATTGCAGTCAAAATGCTATAATATCGGTGCAAATTTGGCTGCTACCATTGCTCATCAACCCCATTTTGGCGGCATTGGCACTTCTTCTCGCGCGATGGACATTTCCAGCCAAAATTCATCACCAGTCAAATCCATCACATCTCCAACCAAATCAATGGCCTCATCCAACTATTCAACCCCGAATAATCGCGGAATCAATAAATATTTTGATCCGGCCAAAATGGCCGCGGAATTTGTCAATGCGATGGAAGAGGTTATAAATTTAAAAAAAAAATAAGAAAATGTTTAAAATTAGGCAAAAAAAATATTTAATTTGGCCAAAAGATTAATAATGGGCTTACGGTTCAATGGTTTGTCCTAGACCCCCAAACTCTATATATATCCA
The DNA here is from genome assembly GCA_030063045.1 of Pratylenchus scribneri. Classification (NCBI taxonomy): domain Eukaryota; kingdom Metazoa; phylum Nematoda; class Chromadorea; order Rhabditida; family Pratylenchidae; genus Pratylenchus; species Pratylenchus scribneri. Next base: position 698,394 of record JAQSEB010000027.1, read on the forward strand.
ATCGATAGATCTCTTCGGGTCGGGCGAATTGTTTGGATAATGATTTAGCTTTGGGTTTAACTAACTAATTTTAAATTATTTTAGAACCAAAAATCGTGTGATGCTTTAAATAGTTTAATACCCATAATTTGTGGTTCCATTCCAACTTATCTACGAATCGATGCGTTTTGACGAGATCTTTCGATTGATTTTAAACTATAAATAAGATTTATGGATCTATATAAACCATTATTAAACCGCTAAAATCTTTTCGACTACATTCCAATACTTTCTCATCAATTTAAATATTACCAAAAAAAATATTGAAAAAATTGAATTAATTAGTCCGAAGATGAATATTTTTATTTTTTTTTTGTGAATGCCAAGCACAAGGTCGATTTAGTTTATTAAATTTCAATTTCAGACGCGAAAAATAAAACTTTAGTCATACAAACCAAAACTGGTTTGGGTTTAAAAAACGGTTCAACTTTTTTTGGGCATTCTAAAGCCAGTTTGAAATTGAAATTTCATAAACAAAATTGACTATGCCAATTCGAATGAGCCTATTTTCGGGTCAATATGTGGTCTGGAATTTGAGATTAATAAAGTCTTATGGCCAAATTTGTAAAAATTAGCATTTTCTGGTGAATTCTATTTGAAAATATCATTAAAAAATTTCAAAAATTTTTTTATTTTTTAAACCTTAATTCTCATCTTTTTAGGACAACAAAATGAAGGCTGAGCTGAAGGAAGCACCGGAAAAATTGTTGGATGCCGCATTGGAGTGGATTATGGTCGATGAGAAGGCAATGGAAATTCTGGGCACTGAAGCATTCAAGAAATTCTTCGGCACAATTTGCAAAATTCAGTGAGAATTTTTGTGATAAATAAATTATTTAATAATTTTAAAAATAAATTTAGAATTGGATTTTAATTTTTTTTTCAATTAATTTTTCAAAAATTTTTACAATTTTTTAAAAATTTTTTTCCAATATTTTAAAAAATTGGTTCAATTCTTGATGAGTTATAAACGACGCCAAGTTAGGGCGCCCCCCTATACTTTCATAATAAATATTCAAAAAATTTATTTAAAATTAAAAACGTATAAAAATAGATTTTTTTAAATTTTCCCCAAAAATTTAGGCGTGAACACATGGCCGAAGGCAACAACGATGAATTGGAATTTCCGGAAGCTGAGGAAATTGCCGCCGCATTGGATCGACATTTGGCCAAAATTGCGGAGCAACGAATGGCGCTGGACCATCAACAAAGTCGAATTTTGGGACTGAGACGATCGCTGGGGAAATAAACAAGACGAAATAAACAAATGAAGTGATATGTGGAAATGTAGTCAAAATTCTCGTTGTAATTTGATGATATTATTAATTAAATCAATTTAATATTTATCTTTTCTCCCCTTGATTACGTTTTAATTATGGCTTATTTGAATTGATATTAAATAAATTTGGCACATTTACTTTTTTACCTCTTTTAATTCCCCATGGGGAAGGGGAATCATATTTCAACCCCCTAAAAAATTGGGAAAATTTGGGATCTAATTTCTTAATTGAACGCGGCTTCTATTCCGCCTCAAAACTCGTAAATAGGCTCATTCGATTCGGCATGGTCTATTTACTCCATGAAATTCAATATCAAAGCCTTTTGAACTTATTTTACGAGAAATTATCAAGATTTAAATTCGAAAAATGAGGATTTTTAATTTGAATAATTCTCTCATTAACATATTCCACAAAATGAAATTAATGCAAAAAATTGGGGGAATAAATTCAGATTTAATTAATATATTTTCCATTAAATTGACATTTACTTCATTTCAATGTCAAATAGCAGAGAATTTTTTTGTCTCACTCTAACTCCACTATGAGAATTTTAATCATCGAGAAGAAATTTCAAAATTTTTCAAAATAACTGCTTTCTTTCTCAGTCATTTCTGTAATCATTTTTGGGGCAATCTACTATTTGAAATTTTTCCGCAAATTTGCTATTCTTGCTTATTATACAATTTACAATATAATTAACAAGGTTAACAAATTTATTCTCAATTTAATTTAATGCAACAATGTCATATTACAAAATTGAAAAATCTGATTGTATGCCTTTCTTCTTGATCCTCCAATATTGCACGCCAAATTTGTATTAGCATGGAGTTGGGCAGTTGCGGCCGCATCCGCAATTACCGTTATTACTCAAACAACAGGGTGTTGTGGTTGGTGGTATGGTTGGCAGTTCCTTAGAGCTGCAAGGGCAAATTTCACGAGGTGGACCTGGTCGACCTGGTGGTTCCGGCCCTCTTCGGGACGCTGCAAAGCAGAAGGATCCTCCATCTCCACCAAGGGTCATAATGAAGGCAATCACCACAGGCAGAAGAAGAATGATGGAAATGCGCATTTCTTTCAGCAGGGATTTTGATTTGCAATGTGAATTGATTAGATAGTTCATTTGGCTCGCCATAACTTCACTACTTTTATATTGCCTGCAATGCTCTAATTTGCATATATATATTACACTTTTAGTTAAATTAAATATGTGTGTTTGCACACCTAACTTTTTTTCCAATTTGGTAAAAATTTTTAGAATGCTCTTAAAAGTTTCACATAATCTTTAAAATTAAATGTGATTTATTTAAAGTTTGCGACAATTAATGTCAATGGCAGAAATATTTTCAAATAAAATATTTAATCAGCTTTTTTTCCATAAAAATTTTTACTATAGGAAAGACTTTATGAAATGAAAAACAGTCGACAAATTGCTGTTCAAATAAAAAATTAAAATTACATCGAAAGTGCATGAAAGTTTTTTTAAAAACTGGCATTCAACGATGGCTAATTGTAGATTGTAGCGTTGGAAAAAGTTGCTTTTAAACCGAACCACCTTTCGGTTTCGGTTTTGCCCGGTTTTGTTAACTCGGTTTCGGTTTTTGAAAAATCCTTGGTTTCGGTTTTTGAAAAATCCTTGGTTTCGGTTTTTGAAAAATCCTTGGTTTCGGTTTTTGAAAAATCCTTGGTTTCGGTTTTTGAAAAATCCTTGATTTCGGTTTTTGAAAAATCCTTGGTTTCGGTTTTTGAAAAATCCTTGGTTTCGGTTTTTGAAAAATCCTTGGTTTCGGTTTTTGAAAAATCCTTGGTTTCGGTTTTTGTAAAATCCTTGGTTTCGGTTTTTGAAAAATCCTTGGTTTCGGTTTTTGAAAAATCCTTGGTTTCGGTTTTTGAAAAATCCTTGGTTTCGGTTTTTGAAAAATCCTTGGTTTCGGTTTTTGTAAAATCCTTGGTTTCGGTTTTTGAAAAATCCTTGGTTTCGGTTTTTGAAAAATCCTTGGTTTCGGTTTTTGAAAAATCCTTGGTTTCGGTTTTTGAAAAATCCTTGGTTTCGGTTTTTGAAAAATCCTTGGTTTCGGTTTTTGAAAAATCCTTGGTTTCGGTTTTTGAAAAATCCTTGGTTTCGGTTTTTGAAAAATCCTTGGTTTCGGTTTTTGAAAAATCCTTGGTTTCGGTTTTTGAAAAATCCTTGGTTTCGGTTTTTGAAAAATCCTTGGTTTCGGTTTTTGAAAAATCCTTGGTTTCGGTTTTTGAAAAATCCTTGGTTTCGGTTTTTGAAAAATCCTTGGTTTCGGTTTTTGAAAAATCCTTGGTTTCGGTTTTTGTAAAATCCTTGGTTTCGGTTTTTGAAAAATCCTTGGTTTCGGTTTTTGAAAAATCCTTGGTTTCGGTTTTTGAAAAATCCTTGGTTTCGGTTTTTTGAAAAATCCTTGGTTTCGGTTTTTGAAAAACATTCTCAATGGCCGCACTTATGCTTCTCTATGCGAATTCATTGCGCAACGGGCAATTTTATTTTGTTTATTTTATTTAATTTTTGGTAGACTCGGCGGCAAAATAGCCGAAGGAATAAAATTATTATAAAAATGTCAAATTGAATAACAAAGTTTTATACAAATTTTAACAATTAAAAAGTGTGAGGAACCGAAGAAAATAATGAATAGAAAGTGAATAAAATTGGGAATTAGAGAATCCAATTTTATTGGGAAATAATCAACAGTTTTGTATTTCTGATTCCATCCATCCACATTCATTGTTCCATTTTTTGGAGCCGAATCCAATGCTACACAAATTCAGACATGTCCATGTCCACCGACGTGTTTTCCATGGGAACGGGGATGCGAATTGTGATGATGGTGACTTTCGGGCAGGTCAAATTCTTAAAATATTAAAAAGATTGTTTATAGAGCTGAATTATTTGGTAATTTAGTTAAAATAAAAATGATATATTTTAAAAAGAAATTATACTGTAAGTGTTTTTGAAACCATTAAAATAAATTAACAAGGGACACTCAATTGCATTTATCAGAGCTTTAATTAGAAAAAATGTGGACATGTTAAATTGGTTTTAAACTAAATTTTTCATCGGTTTTTGTGAATAAATCTATTAGTAAAAAAATCAAATCCACAGCTGATGCTTTTACGATATTTTAATATCCAATATTGTTAGTCAATATTGACACAAATTTTTGCTTAAACCTAAATTTAATTTATTGAAGCTTTGAATGCAATGTTTAATTAATATTAATATACTTAAACTTTTTGTATAAATTAATTAATATAGCGATAGAATTTTTAGAATGAATAGGATAAAAAAAACAAAACTCACTACTATTATTAGGCACACCCGCTGCCATACAAGAATCGCAATAGGCACCACTGGTTATATAGTTCTGGCAATGACCACAAAAGTTGGCATCAACACCCGAGGGTGACTGGGCCAAAAAAAAAGGCAGTAAGAAGGAAGAGTGAGAAAACAATGAAGACGGATTTGTTGCTCATTTTTGATAGATTTTTATGGAAATGAGGAGGATTTACTGTTTAGTGGAATTTGTGAGAATTTGATGAATTTGAGGGAAATTTGAATGGCATTTTATATTCAATTTTTTGAGGGAGAATTGTATTTTGTAATTTTATGCATTTTGCAAAATTGTCTACCTATATCGTCTGATTTCTTGCAAAAATTAATGGAATCCCTGACAGAAATCTTTCGTAAAATTTAATGTTTGCTGTCTACGCTTGATCCCACAGACATGATCATCCGCATTTCATTTCATATCCCATGCCCCATTTATCACTCATGACCATGCAAAATATCCTTCTATAGCCAAAAACCCTTTACTCCAGCAGACAGAAAGGCATCAATGTAAATCAAAATGCATTTACCGATTTCGAATCGCATCTTGCCTTGTCATATGATTTCTTGCAAAAATCATGCTAGCATTCAATAGATCATTTATAAAATGCACGGTCTGTCGTCTGTCTATGCTTGATACCTCCACTATAGCCGAATGTTGATTCCCAAATTTCAATCAGTAAATGAGCAGCAAGCCCAAAATATCTCCATCCCTCTACCTCACTCAGTATCAGCAGGCATCATCCATGCAAAGCAAAGTGCATTTTTCAATTTTGAATCATTTGATATTTTAAAATTGTTCGTCTGATCAATTTTGGAATTGAAATGTAAAATGAAGCTTGCGAAAGTGCAAATATACTCCTCTTTTGCTGTGATTTTTTTGAGTTATTTATATTGATCAAAGACACAATTTTAATTAATAGCTTTTTGGCGAAAAATTTGATTAAAATAAAAAATTATATCAATGAATTTTGTATTATTTTGTTGGCAATTTTGTTCTCAATAAAATATAAAATAAATTAACAACCAAGGGCAGCTTTATCACATCAACATCAACATAAACATAGATCCGCCTCGTCCCTTAAATTGAAACGAAGGGATAAATTTTTTTTATGGCTTTTGCAACATAAGAATGAGAATAGGTTTTTTTTGCCGAAGGATTTGGGTCTTTTGCCGAAAGATCGGGTTTTTGAGGATAGCTGCTGTTTAGTGTTGATCCTAAACACCGAAATCTTAAACACATTTGATAGATCTCATCGAGATACGTCGATTTATATAAAGTTTTGCTGGGTTTGATTTAAAATTATAAATCAAAAAACAAAATACGATAAGGTTTTACAATTAGAATTTTGACAAAACCACGACAATTTATATACCATTCGATGCAACTTGATGAGATCTATAAAATGGGTATAAGATTTTAGGATATATAATCAAGCATTAAAAAGTTAACTTCCAAAGAAAAATAAACCGATCTCTCGGCAAAACAACCCAAATCTTTTAGCAAAAAAAAACTGCAACACACAGCCACACCAAAAATTTTTATTTTTTCACATGAAATAATTGGACATTTCTATTTTTTTAAATCCTCTTAAAAATACCTATAAAATTTTTGCTAGTCCAAAAACAAGTGGCCACAGTGATTATGTCTTTTTAATTGTTAAAAATTAAATTGTATATTGCACATATTAAAGACAAATTTATAATCAGAGTAGAAGATTAGTTTGAGAATAGTTTTCCAATTATTCCTTTATTTGGGTAGTGGCCGAAGGCAATTTATTCTTTGTTTTTTGATTGCCTCTGAGAAATTCCGATTAGGCAAAATAGATTTGAATTTTCCATTCATCAACAAATGCGCGGGCATTTGGAGAGGGAGAGGGATGGGGCATGGGAAAGTTGCATAGCAATTAAATAATAAAAGGGGAAGAATGAGAGGACATTTAGAAGGGACAATATTGCTATATTGCAATTTTTTAATATTCTTTTTGATTAAATTAAGTCAAATTTGTTAAAAATTTATTTGCCTTTTATTTATCGAAATTTACACAAATAAAAACGGATTTTTTCAAGTCCAATGATTTTCGAATTATATTCGAATTCATCTCATCAATATAACTAAATCCAACTGTTGTCCAAGAATAATGTCTAAATTTCTGAGATTTCCAGCATAATTTTAAAAAATAACCCTATTAAAAGGGAAAATCAAAATTTCCTACCAAAATTAAGAGGATATTTTTAATCGTTTTCACCATAAAATTTTGATAATTTGAAGGAAATTCTGATTTTTGACTTTTTCCTTATGGGTTATTTGAACTGAAGTATACTAAATTTAAAAAATTCGAAGAGTGGAAAACTATAATTTTCTCCCAATTTTATAGAAAAATAAGCAAAATTTCAAACAAATATTATTCCAAATTCTACCGATGCAATCGCCACCATTGATGACATTGGAAAATGCGCGTGCCGAATCGAAAGAGTTGGGCAAATTGGAAGGCAATGCCCTACTGAAGCGTTTACTTGAAGTACGCTTGCCCATCTCATTATCGCCCAAGGTCCATTGCACAGATTGTGATGAGGAATATTTACTAACTGGTTGCTGCTTCACTTTGGTGGCCGTAAACAAAAGAGCAACAACAGCGAATAATATTACTGCTGATGTAATTTTAAAATATTTTCCAAATTGCCGTATGCGGGTTTTTTTTCCGAATATTCAGGAATCCTACAGAATCCAGGCCACAAAAAAATTTTTAAAAACACATTTTCTGGGGTAAAAATTGATCCTGAGTTCAAATTTGACATCCATTTTTTCATATCTTACCATCTTGGTAAGATTATGCCAACTTCTTACCATGAAAAAGCAAAGAGGGAAACCAAGGGCATTTTTGGTGAAAATTTTTACATAGCCATATAATAGCGTAATCAACGCAGCTCGTCGAGAGGAATCGAATGGTACTATTTTTATGAGGTAATATTCAATTTTTGGCAAGTTATGAATAAAAGAAATATTTGTCTTGATACGATATTTTGACTTCTAACTTGCCTATTTGCAATATTATTCAATAAAAATGGTTTCATTCGATTCCTCTCGACGAGCTGCGTTGATTACGCTATTATATGGCTATGTAAAAATTTTCACCAAAAATGCCCTTGGTTTCCCTCTTTGCTTTTTCATGGTAAGAAGTTGGCATTATCTTACCAAGATGGTAAGATATGAAAAAATGGATGTCAAATTTGAACTCAGCATCAATTTTTACCCTAGAAAATGTGTTTTAAAAAAATTTTTTGTGTGGCCCGGATTCTTTAGGATTGCCAAATAATAGTTTCGTTATGTTGTTTTCCTAAAAAAAGAAGACAATAACGGCTAAAAATCGATCTGCTGAGCTTTTATTTTTCGGAAAATTTTTTTATGTGGAAAAATAAAACATTAACAAATAAATGAAAATTGATGATTTAATTATAATACCAAATATAGTTTATATATTTCATAGAAAAAATAAATATGACTTTCAGGCTTCAATTGACGATGATTTAAATAATGTTACTTCCGCCAATGTGGTTCAAGTAGTACCAAACCAAGAGCTATTGGTACATCCGAGTGAAAACAATGATGACGACGATATTGCCAAAATTTTTTGCTCTATTCTGGCTTTGGAAAATATTTCAAAGTTGACATTTTTGAATTTTTTAAACAAAAAATTAAATTTTCCAGATGGTTAGCGACGCCTATTTTGGCAAAATTACATTAGATGGCGGTGAAATCAATTGTCAAGCTCGTCGTCTTCGCACTGATAATGATGGGAATCCGGAATCGGGATTCTTGTTCACTTTTTTGCCTCAGAAGGACAACAAATTCATCATTCAATCCCAAGCAAATGGAAAATATTTGGGCGAAAGTGAAGATGGGATTTTGTGTGCAGATTTCGATACTATGGAAAAGGCAATCAAATTCGAACTTGTTTGCGAAATTTAAATACGAGAATTTTGCAATTCATTGATTTTGTAATGAATAAATGTTAATTCAAAAAATATCAATTCCAAAATTCGTAAATAATCTGACGAAATACAAATGAATACCAATTTTTTTGCCAGCGGTTTTATTTTTTTTGCCAGTTACTTTTAAACAATTTTATTTTGCCAGTTATTTTATTTTTTTTGCCAGTTGCTGGGATTTTTTGTCTTTCACTTTGTAAATAATGGGAAATGGCTTGTAATATTGAAATTTGGATAAACCGGATTTAGTAAAGGCCAAAATGGACCAAAAGGGGATGCGCGGGATATATCCGGATATATGGGGATTGGGGTGGATATAGGGGGATTAAGCCCCGAAATGGATGGGAAATGGCCCGGAAGGCAAGTGGGAGGTCGGAGAAGTGGCTGTGTGTACGCGGGATATAGCCGGATATAGTGGGATTAAGGCGGATATAGGGGGATTAAGCTGGATTGAGCCCCGGAATAGATGGGCGCGGGCAGGGTTGGATTGGGCCCCTGAGGTCCTCTCCCAAACACGGGAATGGGCACCGTAGGGTCTCAACTCTCAACCCTTACAATATTTTAAGGAAAAAAAAGAAAAAATTTTATAAGAATGGAATGAGATAAGAACGATAATATTACTAATTTTTTTGTAATATTAAATAATTTTTTATATAATCATTAATCAATCATTAATCATATTTATATCCTTTTATGAGGTACCATTATTGCCAACAGATTTTGACAAGCAACAGCAGCAATCAACAGCAGTTGTCCCATCAGGATTGGTAAAAACATTTACAGCATTTAAATTACTGGCGTCTCCACCAATGGTGGTCTCTAACTAAAATTATTAAAAAAAAAATTAATAGTTGTGGTATTGTATTTAATTTTATATTACTATTGATCAATAAATCAAATCATGCATATTTTAATTAAGCTTACAATTAGGGATACCCAAAGACGGTTACGGTACAGCTGATAATTGAAAAAACCGAAATTGAGTACAACAAAAAATAATGGTGCTGTATTTTTGTTTTATTTTGAAAAATTTCTGTTGATAGTAAATCGTAAAATTTAATTAGGATTAGGTTTGCCCAAATTCGGATACGGTTGATAAAATCAATGCAATTAAAAATCGAATTGAGTATTTTTGGTTAAATTAAGCGAAAAAAAGGAGAAATCTATATCAAATTTTTTTAGAAAAACCAGAAATCAGATTTTGCCAAAATCCCGGTACCAACTTTTAGTAACCTATTAAGAGTAGCAAAAATCTAAAAATAAATTTAAGAGTTGATCAAAATTAAAGTAAATTTAATATATATTATAAAATTGACAAAAAATGACGTATTTTTTTCCAAATTTAATTATAACTTCAAAAAAATTTACTCGGACGAGTTGGCAAAGAAATTCTCTGTTATAAATGAAAATGCCAACAATGAGGCCAAAAAGTGTTAATCCCAGGATCAGAGCAATGATTTTCCAAATGAGTGTTTGGTCCTTATCAATAATTACGTCCGTTGGAGATGGCGCTTTTGGAACACAACATCTTTATAAAATATTAAAATAAAATTGATTATTTAAATAATGCTTTTACAATTACAATTAGTAATGAAATAAAGCGGATTTTATTTTTATGAAATTTTTTTTAAATTAAAATTTTCCTTACTTTGCTGCATTTTGTTCCCCACAAACGCCATCAAGAAATTGGGATTTTGTTGAGTCGCATGCCACCGATTTCTCCTCGAGTACAAACATGCAAACACCCTTCAATTTAATGCATTCCGCCGTGTTCCGTGCAAGACAACAACTAATAAAATAAGTAAATTTATAAATGCTTGAAGTAGGAAGCGTAAATAAATTTGTACAATCGAATTTTGTCAATTAAATTCAATTTTTTCGGTGAATAATATTTTCAAATTTAGCCAAATTTGAAATTATTTTATTGTTTAACTAATTGAAACAAATTAAATAAAAAAATTAAGGATGTAATATAAAAAATGCATAAAATTATGACCAAAAAACCGGTAAAATATTTTAAATTTAAATTTAATAATTTATTTTCATATATTCGCCATTAATTTTTTGGCCAATAAAAATAATAGTTTTGATATCAATATTTATAAAATTAAAAATAATGGAATAAGTTTTATTATAATTAGTAGCTTAAAATTCTTTTGAGATATTCGTTCCAGCAGCAGATTTTGAGTATCCTCTTAAAATTACAATAAAAATATAATAATTTTTAAATTTTAGTATTTTTAGTCCATTAGAAAAAAATTGACGGAAATAATTATTATCCAAATTGAATTAATTTATCACCTGAATTTCGATGGACAAAGCTGATAAACGGTAGTGCCATTCATTGTAGCACATTGTGAGCCGGACACACAAATGCCGCCCAAAATATTTGTGCATTGTTCTTGGCCCGATGAATGGTGAATGGAAAACAAATCTCTGTTTACGATTTTTATTTTAATTTTTTCCAAATGATTTTACCTTTTCAATGCATTCTCCATTTCAAAGGGATGTGAAAAAATCGGGAAATAAAATTTAATAAATTATTTAAAAATTGAAATTATACTTTTATTTATTTTTTTTTGAATTATAAATTTTTAAAAATATTTTATTACGTCAAAATCAATTGGGAATGAGATTTTTTTAACTTACAAATGGTGCATTATTCAAAATCAAAGCAAAAGTGATTAAAATATTAAATTTTGCTGAAAAGCGCATTTTGATGAGTGAATTATTTCAATTGAAATTATATGGCTCTAAAATATTTTTTAATTATATTTTGATAAATTATTAACGAAATTTAAATAATTTTTAATGTAGAATGTAGATTCATTCATTCACAATTCGAATACCTATTTCGTATTATCGATTATTTCGTTGTTTTGTTACCAAAATTTGGGCATAAAATTTTCAAAAATCAAATTTCTTTTAAATTATTTCATTTTGGGTAAAAATATTTCATTTTCTTATTTCAATGAGTAACAGAAAGGAATTCTAATTTTTATATATATATTAATTGATAGGGATTAAGTTTGCAGAATTAGGTCATTTTTGTTCCTTTCGTCTTATCTGCATTAAATAAATATTCTTATTGGATCGATAGAAATAAGCAAAGATATCGTCCATATTTTTTGTCCTTTGTCCTTTCCCAAATGTAAATGAAACGATGAAAGGTTTGGGTATAATGAAGGGTGCAATAGGTCCGTCTCTAAACAATTCTTATAGGAAATTGCATCATTTTCTGTCGGATCGGAAGGAAGAGAATGGCGATTTTTCGTTTTGGTCGCTTTTAATTTATTCAGAAAATAGCAGAGCTGGTTGCTCTGGGAAAAAAAGTCAAATAAAAAATAAATGTTGGTACCATAAATTCGCATTTTTTGAGCCGTAAAATATGACAAAATCGTTGTAAAAAATTTATCCTGCCAAATCCTGAGAACTAGTCTAAACCTAATTTAAAATCAAATATTAATATTTCCCTAAGGCCAAATTAATAGCCTCAATTAAATTTTTAAATTTAATGATTTTAGAAATTTTCACAAAAAAAGAGATTCTATTCTACATTTTTAAATTCATTAAAACGATTTAGCTAAAAAATGTGCCATGCAACTTTTTGTGATTTATCTCGCTCCTACGATTTCTATCAAAGCAATGGAGAATTTTTGGCAGACGGAGGCGAAGCTGTACGAGAATTGGCCCAATTGGATGCATTGGCCAAGGAAAGGCCATTGAGCCGGCCGGAATGGCATCGGCAAATGTGGCTTCGAGACACACTGGCCTATTACCGAAAATGGTTGCAAATTTACAGTGGAAAGACTGGAATGTGGCGATGGCATTGCCAAATATGTGTATGGATTGGGACTGGGATGTTTAAATTCCATTATCAAATAGTGGAATTTTTAGCAAAAATAGAATTTGATATATGCCGAGCTATATTTCTAGATATAACATAATTTTTTCATCCTATTAAGATTAGTGGATAGTATTAAGTTTGGTGATGCTTAAAAGAACAAGAACTTTTGTAATTTTTAAGTGCCTCAAAAATTGCGTAAAAGTTGATACTAACATCCGCTCTTTAGATCCCACCAATTGCACCATTGATTGGTTTTATTTTATAAAATGAATAATTTTTTTACAGATTTTGTGGGCAATAATTTTCTTATGGCAAGCGGCCATTGCTTTTTTCGGACCACAAGAAACGCAGGATTTGTTGTAAGTTATAGCTCATAGTAAACAACGAAAAACAAAATAATTGTTTGAAATTTAAAAAATTTTTAATGCATGATCAAACATTATATTGAGACAAAAATACAGATTTATACACATTTCAAATTTTAGTAATTAATTCTTTTTTTTTAAAGTTCAATTCGATTTTTTCCCATGATTACATTGATACTCGGCTTTGCATGGATTGCCTATCTTAGAGAATTTTATGATAATGGGCTGCAAGCTCAAGCAATTGTAAATATTTTTGATTAAAATTTATTTAAATTAAAAAAATAATATTTATTTTTCGTTTTTTTAACAGGCAAACCATTTTTATCCTTGCTTTTGCACATTTTATCTATTCTTATCAATCTACTATTACATGTATTTTATCGTCAATGCTTTTAATTATGGCCCAGGAAATGGTTATAAGATTTTTACCCTACTTGTGCTGGTATATTTAATTTTTAATATCCCATATTAAATTTGAAAATGATAGCTAATTTTATTCTTGGGATCGGCTTTTTGCAGTAAAGGAGTTTATCATTTCGGCCTTGCACTCTCCAAACTTCCCAATCCTCAAATTGATACGGAGCCATATGAGGAAATGAATTCTAAAGTAAATACTAAATATAAATATTGTAAACGAAAAATTTAAATTTTTTAATTATATTCCAAATGCATTCTAGTCTAGATGGGATCCAGGGCTGGAACTGAAATTGCGATTTGGGGTTGCGATTGTGGGAATTGCGTTGTTTTTATTGCGGTTTCGGTTGCGGTTGCGAAAAAAGTGCAAAAAAGCAAAGGGGTATGGAGTACGGACCCTTTGCTATTTTTATCCAAGAATTTGAATTATTTTTTGAAACGAATTCCCTTTTTAATTACAATTTTCTTTTTTTTTCTTTAGGAATGATCCTTTTTATTCAAAAAAAGTGCCAAAATTACAATTTTATTGTATGAATATGAAATATTAATTTTTTTTTCATTAAAAATTCATTTTTTGTGTTTTCAGATTTTTTTCTAATTTTTGATTGATAAAATTTTTTTTAAAAATTGCGATTTGGGGTTGCGATTGTGGGAATTGCGTTGTTTTTATTGCGGTTTCGGTTGCGAAAATTTTTGAATTGCGATTGCGATTTTTTTGAATTGAGGTTCCAGCCCTGCTGATGGGATCCTATGAGTGAGTTGATGTCTTCCATTTCAAAAAATTTTCAAATATTTCTCAAAAGAACTCTCCTTGACCGAGATATTTTCCAAAAAATTTATTTGAAATCCATGAACTGAGTTTTTCCATAGAATCCAAGATAGCTAAAATTATTATTTAATTATTAAATTTCTCTATAAAAATTATTCCCAAAATTTCCACTTTTTTCCTGTTACGCGTAGTTATATGTAAATATTTTAATGTATTTTCCACATCAGTTAGACAAAAATAATTGAATTATTCTAATTATTAAATGAAAAAAAAAATATTAAAAATTTTGTTTAAAAATTTTATATTGACTGAAATTTTCTTTTAGGTAATGTTGGATGGAGTTTTCTATGTTTAATTGAGGCAACATCTTATTATAAAATAGATTATACAATTGACGATGAATAATTAAAACTTGAATGGATTATTATTAAAATGAAAGAAATTATATTTTAAAAAGGATGTTTTTTATTCAAATTTATCTTAAATAATTTTCTATCGATAAATAAAAATTAAAGTGTATTTTAATAATTTAGATAATTGTTTTTAACAATTTTATTCATTTGTCTATAAATTTTAACATTAAAATATATATAAATAAAATTAAAATTTAATTAATATGCATGTGTAGGTCGACAGTACCAAATAAATAAAAAAGTTCTTAAATTACAAATCTATATACTATTTTGTATAAAATGAATTTTTAATTAAAAAAATGATAGACGGAGCCATTTCTCATTATAATTGAAAATTGATGGGGATTAATTGACTGAAGAAAGTCTAGCGAAAAATCGGTAACAATTCATAATTCTTCTCCCATATTTAACCCTCATTCTGTCAGTTATAAATTATGCATTAAATTTATATTTTTGAAGCATTAAATTGCCTACTTATTTAGAACATAAAACTATAATTTTAATTCAAATTCTTCAAATAATTTAGATAAAAAATGTGCAATTTTTTTGCTTTATCTCGCTCCTATTTATTCTATCAAAATAATGGAGAATATTTGGCAGTGGATGGCGAAGCAGAACGCGAATTGGCCCAATTGGATGCATTGGCCAAAGAAAGGCCATTGAGTCGATCGGAATTGCATCGGCAAATGTTTCTTCGAGATACTGTGGCCTATTATCGACTTTGGTTGTTGATTTACAGTGGCAAGACTGGAATGTTCCGTTGGCATTGCCAAACATGCGTATGTATTATATCGGCAATATATTTTTTTAAATAAAAAAAAAATAATAAAGGGAATTGATCCGAAAAATGCCAAATTTATTGTTATACTTAGAAAAATTAAATTTTACTTAAGCCAAAATTTGGTACTTAAGTATTATCTAACAGCAAATTTATTTGAAATGAAGAGTTAATGTTGTCGTCCCCCATGGGTAATTTAGGATTAGGGATATGAATACGTGAGATAATAAAATATCCCCTAAAGACTCTAATCCTCTACTTCGTGTTCGGAAAACTGAGGTCAATACGGAAAACTGGTCAGTACGAAAAAATGGTCAGTGAAAGAGTGGGCAGTAAACTGGACAGTACGAAAAAATGGTCAGTGGGGTAAACTATGGTCAGTACGGTAAACTGGACAATGGAAAAGTGGTCAGTAAAAAAGCAGACTAAAAATGCTATAACTTGTATATTTTCGAGCCATTATTGGAAACGAATATTTGATTCATGCTTAGCTCTCCGAATTGCATTGATTTAATAAGTATAATAGTTTATGCTTGTCTAGTTAAAAAAACTAGTTCCCTACTGACCAGTTTTCCCTACTGATTACTGACCAGTTTTCCGGGAACCCTCTACCTACTGATGAATGATGTGATCCATGGGAATTACCGTTACCTTACTCCAGCAGTTGACGAAAATCTGGTGGTAGATAATACTTAAGTAATAAGTACCCAAATTTCTTTTGATTAGAATTAGGATATTAAACAATTAAAATGATTGAAATATGGTATATTTTACAGATTTTTTGGACATTAATATTATTCTGGAATATTGCCCTTATTTTCTTCTTGCAAAAGGGAACAGATGATTGGATGTAAGTGATTTTTTTAAATTCTATTTGTGGCTCGATAAAAAATTCGGTGTTGTAAATAGAGCCAAAATTAATTCGAAATTTTATAATTATTAATTTTCCAGTTTTCTCCATGTATCGTTTATTATTACTGCGTATATGACTATTATGTGGATTTTCTATCTTTACCATTTCCATCAGACTGGATTGCAAGCAGAAGCAATTGTATCGTTTAAAAAATCAAAATGACACTAAAATTAAAAAAAATGGAAAAATCAATATTTTTGGAAATCTAAAATTAAAAATTAAAAATCATGTTTTTGGTAAATTTAAAATATTTAAAAAATCCATTTTTTAATTTTTAAAAATATTTTTGGAAAATTTAAAATTTTTAAAAAACTATATTTTTTGGAAAATTTAAATTTTAATAAATCCATTTTTAGATAATTTAAAATTAAAAAATGTTTTTGAAAATCTAAATTTTTAATAATTAATGTTTTTCGGATAATTTAAAATTTTTACCTTTAAAAAATTATATCATTTTTTCTCACAGGGAAACTTATTTTATCCATCTTTTTGCATGGCTTACCTCTTCATTTTCTTTGTCTATTTTATGGGTTTTTTCGGCTTTTCTTTTCTTGATGATAACCATGAAAATGATCCTGGAATTGGATATAAAATATTTGCCTTTATTTTGTTTGTATGTTTAATTATAAATAATTTCTATAATAATCCCAAAATTTAGCCTCTTTTATGCGTGACAATGTATTTTACTGGTCAAGCCCTTTATAACGGATTTGGTATTTCAAAACTTGCCCAACTTCCCAATCCACAAATCGACATGAAACCATATGAGGATATGGAAATTATAAAGTATAATAAAATTTGATCAAAATATCCTTTTTCGACCATTTTTTTATTTACAACGATATTTAATATTTTATTTTAATGATGTTGACGAAATAAAAAAAAACATAGGACATAGAAAAAAGTAATAGCAGTTACATATTGCACATTTTGGAGGACTCTGGATTTTATTATTAAAATTTTGAAACATTTTCTGCCGGATGGTCTATAACAAAAAAAAAAAAATAAAATAGAAAGCAACTTGTACAAATATTTCAAAAAAAAATTCTTCAAATTCCATTTAAATAAACAAAAATGTTGCTAATGAGCATTTTTAATATAAATTAATAATTTTTCTAATTAAAAATAAGAAATCACGCGTCAAGGAAAAATTGCATTTAGGTCCATTCTCCTGCCTCAATTCCTTCCTCCGCCTACATCACACATTCTCGTTTTCGGATCATCTATCTATCTCGATCATTCGTAAAATTCCGTTTCGCTTAATTTTTTGAAAAAAAAAGAATAACAAAGCTGTCCGGAAATTGGGAAAAAATCATTTTAAAAAGTGTGTCAAATGTTGACGAAATTAAAAAAATTTTCTCTGACAGCTTATCGATCCCTAAAACTATTACACAGTCACTTCAAAAATTAATCAAAAAATTTTAAGGAAAATTTTGAGTTAAAAAATTGATTTGTTTAATTAGAAAAGTGATTAAAAAAATATATTAAAAAATTCTGATTTTTTATCGGCTAATAAGTTAACTTTCTTTTAGGAAATGTTGGACGAAGTTTTTTTATGTTTAATTGCGGCAAAAACAATTTTCATATATTGATAACGTACAATTAAAACTTGATTTATTTTATTATTATTTTTAACAATAATATTATTTGGGAAATATTTAAAATTGCGAAAAAACATTGAAAATTGCGAAAAGTTTATAACGGTTAAGTGGTTTGCCAAAAATTCACAAACCATATACCATTGGATTAGATCTCGTCAAGACGCATCAAATGATATATAATTTGTCAGGTTTTGGTTTTGAACCAAAGCCCATAAAACGGTTTAAGTAGTTTAAAACTCTTAATTTTTGATCAAACCACCATAAAATATATACCAATCGACGCGTCACGACGAGATCTATTCAATGATATATGGTTTTTGAACTTTGGGCAAACTAAATTGTTATAAATTTTTTTTCGCAATTTTCAATGTTTTTTCGCAAAATTAAATGCCATCCTTTGATAATTTTACGTTTGAAATTGAATAAATTTTATTAAAATAAAAAATTAAATCATTTGTTAAGGAAAAAATTGCACTTACGTCCATTGTTTTCCTGCCCCAATTCCTTCTTTCCCCCTAAATCACCCATGAATAAAATTTCGGATCATCTCGCTTGATCATTCATAAATTCCGATTCACTTAATTTTTGAAAAGGCAAAACAGCAGCAGGGGGTTCCGGCAAAATGGAAAAGAATAATGCTCAAAATGCCCAATTTTCCCTCATCAATTCCAAAAAAGGAAATGTGATAGCTATTTGTTTGAATAAATAAAATTACAAACCACAAAATTCGAGCGTTATACATAAAATAAAATTTGGGTACTAATGTGGATTGTCCCCTACGAGGGAGAGGACTGATTGAAGGGAAGAAATTGATTGAAGGGAAATGTGTCACTCATCATATTGAGATGAAGGGAATGGATTCAGCGAGGGAGAAATGAATTTCCTCGTGCGGGGAAGATTCCTAAAACGGTAAAATGTGAACTAAGGATAACATTTTGTATTTTTAATTCTATTATTTTTCCAAACATTTTTTTAAAGATTTAATGTTTTTGGGTTCTAGACATTTTGTATTTTTATTTTCCTAAACATTGAATGATTTTGTTTTTATAAATTTTACAAAAATATTTAGTTTTTTAATGTTTTTATATTTTAATTTTATATATACCGTGTAACCTCTTTTGATTTCCCATGGGGAATTATTTTTCAACTCCTTAAAAATTGGGAAAAAGAGTCTAACTCCTTTAATTTGTGGATATTTATGAATTAATCACATAAAATTTTATAGATCTTTAAAGAATTTAGAAAATTCGATAAAAATTTATTTTATTTTATTTTATATTGCCTAGTTATGAATCCTCAAAATCGAGGGTGGGGAAAAAGAGTTATACACAGGGATGCCATCTCCAAAAGTCAAAATTCTGGCATTTGCGTTTAAAAATCCAAAAAATTCGGGCAAAATTCTGGAAAAAATTTTCAAAAATCTGGCAAAAAATCTGGTATATTCAAAAACGTTTAAAAAACAAATTAAATGGTTTCTTTATAAAATTTTTTATTCTTCATAACTAACTTATAATTTGATTTATTTGGCTTAGTGAAATATAAGCGATGAATTTAAGCCAAAAATGGCCGCGCAGCGATGAAATTAAGTCAAAAATGGCCGCGCAGCGATGAATTTAAGCCAAAAAATGGCCGCGCAACGAAAAATTTTGCACATTTTTAGTAAAAATTTAAAAATCGGACAAAAAATTGGCAAATTTTGAAAAAAAACTGGCAAAAATCTGGCATCGACAAAATTCTGGAAAAGCCCGAAAAATCTGGTATTATGGCATCCCTGGTTATACATTAAATATTTTATTTTTTTTATTCAGAATTATTTTAATTTTTAATCAAAAATTTAAATTAGAATTTGCACCGTTTTAGGAATCTTCCCCGCACGAGGAAATTCATTTCTCCCTCGCTGAATCCATTCCCTTCATCTCAATATGATGAATGACACATTTCCCTTCAATCAATTTCTTCCCTTCAATCAGTCCTCTCCCTCGTAGGGGACAATCCACATTAGTACCAAAATTTGTTTAAAAATTCCAAATTCCGAAAAATAATTTATTCGAAAAAATTCAAAAAAAAAAAACATTCCAATGGCTAAAATCACCAAAAAATATACCTATAAATTTTCCTTGATGATAATTTGTGCAATTACAAGTAATAATTTTATTTTTTAATTATTATTACAAATAATTTAAACCTAAAGCTAAAGGATCTTCGGAATTCGGACAAAATAGTGGCATAGGAAAAATTAATAAATAATTTAATATTTTATTTATTTAAGTATAGTTATATTTGTTTAGTTTTGAGCACATTCCCATAAGCCATATTTTTGCCTCACCGTCGGAAAGAACCGTGGAAACTGCCCATGGTTTATTGAGCAAAAGAGAGGATTTGAAAATAAAATTGGAACCTGGTCTAATTGAGGTTTTGGCCTATTTTTAAGTTTAATTATAATTAATTATTGAATTTTATTATTTTTTGCTGATTAATTTTTAATTTAAATTCATTTCCAGCGTTTGGATAAATGCCTTCCAAAAGTACCTTCCTATGAAAGTTGTGAAGAATTACAAAAGGTGGGAAAATTTTCAAAGTTGGATTGCACATACAGTTCACTGTACACAAAAATTTTGAAAAATGGCGAAAAAGCCGACAAAAGAGCACCGGAATTTGCGACAGAAAAGTTTTTTCTGCCTATGGAAAATGTTTGATTTTAATTTTTACAATTATATCCTAATAATAAATTTAGTTAATATATTTTAATGAATATAATAATAATAGATAATCAAATATTAGTAAAAATAAAAATTATAAAAATTTATTAAATTATATTAATATGTTAATGATTTTTGAAAGATATTAATATATACAATAATATCAATATTTTATAAAATTATATTGAATTGATATATTTTAATGGATATAATTAATTTTATGATATTAATAATATTAATATTATAAATAATTTATAAAATTATATTAATATGTTTTAATAGATTAAAATACTAATATAATTGTAATAACACAATATATAAATAATTTATAAAATTATATTAATATGTTTTAATAGATATAAATACTTATATAATTGTAATAATATAATATTAGTAAAAATTATATATAATTTTAAAACTACATATTAATATGTTTTAATGGACTTAATTAATTTAATGATAGCAATAATACAATAATAGTAAAATTTTTTAATAAATTATAAAAATATATTAATAAATACAATGATATAATATAATGCCGGAAATTTTAGCTTGCAAAATTTTAAGAGGAATTTTATAGTGGAATTTAGCAGAATAAAATTTTTGTTTAATAATAAAATATTTTAATTAAAATGTTAAAAAAAAATTGATAATTTCAAGCATAAAATAGAATAAAAACTTTATCGGATAGAATTAAATAATCTAATATAAAAAATTTTCAAGGAAGGGGCCACGGAAAATGAGGATGATTCCGCCGATCGTATGGGCAAAACTCTGGACTATATTCTGAAAAATTATCGAGAAGGCACTAATTCAAATAGTGCGACGAAAAAGCGTAAAATTGAAGAGAGCAGCAGCAACAATGGGGTTAAATGGCTTTGGCCTGGGGAAGAAGCGGCCGGTTGGTTATTAAAATTTTGATTTGTTTAATATTTTCCGCAATTATCTACAATAGATATTAATTTTTTGCCACTTTTTTAAACAATTTTTTGCAGAGCATATTGTGGTCGTCTCGCATATGTCCCCAATTGGCTCCATTCATCGACTCATTTCTGGCCAATGGACATATCCGCCTCTGGTTATTAAATATTAATATTCAAATTATTTATTTAATATCAAAATCTGTAAAATGGATTAAAACAAATAAAAATATTAAAAAAGAAAATAAAAAATTAAATTTTTAAAGATTAATATTAAAAAGCAGAAAAGTAAGATTTTCGAATTAATAGTAGATACATTAATGATTAAAATGGCATACAAAAATAAAAAATATCGCATAACTTCTTTTAAAACCCCGTGGGGAATTATTTTTTAACCTCTCAAAAATTGAAAAAAATTTGGAGTCTAATTCCTTAATTTATGGACATTTTTTTAAATGGAATAAATACTTCTTAAAGTTGACCCTGTAGAAACTATGGGCCCTAAATCGAGACAGGGAAAGTAACAAAGGGAAGGGCTTTTTATAAAAGGTTTTTTGTTATTTTTTAATTAAATTGAATGATCTTTTGAAATCTGTAGGCATCCATCAGCAAATTTGTGGAATATGAACCGACAGAAAATCCAGAAGAAGTCACAATTGACAGTGGACCATCGGCAGCAGAAGGGGGAACAAGCCATCATCATGGGACACATCAAAATGTCATGGAAAAGGCATTCAAAAATTTCCGTCTGGTTTTTACCAGTGAAACAAGCCATTTGAGTGCCGAACCACAACATGGCCGACGAGAATTGTGAAATGCACAAGAAAATTGAGAGCACACTTTTGGATGATGATTGGATGAAACAAAATGATTTATTTATGCTGGATAATTCTTCCAGATTTTTTTGACTATACTATATGAAAACTATATTTTAATTACAAGTTTTCTCGCAATTTTTTATTCTGTCGTAAAAATTGTCAACTCTATAAAAGTGAAATTTTAAACTTTTATTAATTTATTAAAGATTTTTCATAAAAGCTCCAATCCCAACTTGGGTCTATTTTATTATTTTAAATATAAATTTTAAGTGTAAAATCAAAATCTCAAATAATTTTTGAAGAAACAAAAACGTAATAAAATAAAATGCATTTTAATGTATCTTCCTTCCTAACCCCATATTTTAATGCGACGCATATTTCTTAAATCAAAAAGTTAAACATTTTTTAAACCATAAAACATTCCATTTTTACATAAAATTATTCCCATTTTTTAAAATTCAAAAATTTTGCTCCATTTATTTCAAAAGACAAAAAAAAAAATAATGAAAATTTTGCTAACTTTTTTCTTCACAATAATAATATTTCCTTTGGCAATGGGGAAAATTGATGAAAATGTATTTGATTCATCGGAATATAAATTAAATGCGACAGATTGTGGGCCAAAATTGATCATTTCCGAGGATGGACTTGTTGCAAAATTTTTTGGTTTTAATGGTAAAAAAATTCTTTAAAATTTTGTCTATAAATTTATTTTATTTTAGAATATAATTCCGTTCGATCTATTTTGCCAATTCCATTATTAAATTCGTTGGCCATCAATAAACCGCAAGTTGCCTTCTATTTTGAAGCGCAAATTCTCTCCCTTCTGTAATTAATTTATTAACCGAAAACACATTTTTCTTAGTTAATCGAAAACGCATTTTTCTTAGTTAATCGAAAACACATTTTTCTTAGTTAATCGAAAACACATTTTTATTAGCTAATCAAAAACACATTCGAAAACACATTTTTCTTAGTTATTCGAAAACACATTTTTCTTAGTTATTCGAAAACACATTTTCTTAGTTAATCAAAAACACATTTTTGTTAGTTATTCGAAAACACATTTTTCTTAGTTTTTTTTTTAAGTATTTATTATTATTCAGGGAGGACACTATCATTTGCATTGGATTTTGTGACCATCTATTTCCAATAAAAGGCAAATTGCTTGGAAATTTTAATGATTCATCAATTGGTTTTGATAGCAAAGATGGATTTTGGATTGATGGATCGCATCAAAAATTTGGAAATGACACTGATAGATATTTCATTGAAGGAAATTTTGTTGGCATTGGAATAATCCGGCATCCAAATTCATTTATGGAATTATTTGGCACTTGGAATGGAAAATTGCTTGGTAAAATAATTCTTACAAAATTTGAAAATTTTTAATTATATATAAATTAAGGTAAAATCGAATTGCCTGCAAAATTTGGTAATATTCCAATTTTTCCGGCTGTCACTTTGGCCAGTGATGGCAATTCAATCCGCGTGAATTTTGGCAAAGAAGAATGGCAATTCAAGGAATTTGAACGCCTTATTTTCCCAAAGTGAGAATTTAGCGATGAAGAAGAGAAATGAAAAAGCGAAGATGAACAAATAATTTAATTTAATATTTTTTAAATTCACCTATTCCAACCTGTTTATAGATGCTTACTAGATAATATATTTTTCATTTTTTTTAATAATTAATTTGATAATACTATTATTGAAGTAAAAGAACGCATTATTTTATTTAAATAAATGCAATGTTTTCATTTTTTTTCCTATTCGAATAATTGTAAATTTTCTTCAATCAATTATGCAGCAGCCAGCAGAGAAGAGCCGTGTAAAAGGAACGTGATATTATATTCAAAAGAAAACTTTGCATTCTGCAATTTTGTATTTTTCTCAATGCCATTTTATCCCTCTTCCCAAAAACGCAATGGAAAACAGAGAAGCAGAGAAGGAAATAATGGAGAATTGGAAAAGGAAGGGGAAATTGGAAATGGGTGTTTGATAGATATTTAAAAAATGATCTTTGGCATTTTGCACTTTTGTATTTTTCTCATGGACATATTATCCCTCAATTCATGAAATATAATCGATAATGGAAAAATAGAGAAATATAGAAAAAATAATGAAAATTTAATGAAAACAATTGCAAATATTTGTTGAGAACATACAAAAAAAAACCATAAATTGTTGCCGAATTTGTTGCATGCCGAAACGCGTTAAAACAATGGTATTCTTAAAATAATAATTTATTATTTTTTAGATGTCTTCAACAACAAAAACCCAACAAAATTCAACATTTTCTTCATCATCTTCTTCTTCTTCTTCATCAAAAGAGGATTTTCGAATCCTCTACAAACTGGGCCAAGGTTTAATTGATTTTTTACTATTCTTAAAATGAAAATGAGTCTGCTCTCTGCTGGGACTCTGCTGGAGGATTTAGGATAGGATAGGATGGAATTTGAAGGGAAAAGGCGATGATGGCATCGCTTCATCGTGTCAGTCAATC
Source organism: Pratylenchus scribneri (assembly GCA_030063045.1). Lineage (NCBI taxonomy): Eukaryota > Metazoa > Nematoda > Chromadorea > Rhabditida > Pratylenchidae > Pratylenchus > Pratylenchus scribneri. Next base: position 723,092 of record JAQSEB010000027.1, read on the forward strand.
CATCAATCTGCTGTGGTGGAAGAAGGGGATGAACGATGAAGGAATGAATTTCCTTATAAAATAAAATAGTGAAAGGGAAAATGGCATCATTTTCGTCACTTCTTATCATTAAAAAATGAAATAATTTTGTGATTTTGATTGCAAAATTGTGGCAAAATTAGCTTTTAATTATACTAAATTAGATGATTGAGCTTTGTGAGCTAAGAATAAGATAAGACTAATTTTGAATAAATTTTTTCTTGGTTTATTTAACGGTTAACTGAGAGTTATTCTTCCTTCATGATAATTTGATTGACAGGTTGATTCGCCGCCTTCCTCCTCCATCATCTTTCTACCTTCTCCTATTTTTGAAGCCTAATTGCCTTAAAGGAAATTTAAATTGGAACCTATGAAAAATTGAAAATATTCTAATTTCATTTTCAGGTGCATTTGCCACCGTCTTTTCGGTCTCCGAAAAATCTACAGGCCGAAAATTCGCCATGAAAGTTTGCCAATTTAAGAAGAATGAACAAAATGTCAGCGCTGTTTATCAAAATTTTGGGTTTAAATCATTTTTAGATTCAACAAATTTTCCGTGAACGTGACATTCTACGCCTTTTGTCCATCCCCGAACATTTCAACCCATTCATTGTTCGACTGTATTGCACATTCCAAGATTCTGATGCACTCTATTTTGTGCTTACTTTAGCGGACCAAAAGGACCTTCGTTCTCGGCTAAAATCCCTTGGTGGAAAATTCAGCGTGGAAGAGGCGAGATTTGTTATGGCCCAACTTTGTGCCGCACTCGGTTAATTTATTATTTATTCATATTTAAATTATTTGTTCAATTTCAGAGCATATACATGCATTGAATGTTGTTCATAGGGATGTTAAACCCGGTAATTATTTACAATTATAATATCAATTCGAATCAATCTAACTTGACGCCGTTTATAATAACTTTTCAAGGACGTAACCAATTTTTATGATTTAAGTATCAAATTAAAGAGCAGATTTTTAGCTCTCTATTAATATTAAATTTATTTAAATTGGTTCAGAATTTTTGAAATTTTTGTCTATAAAAACATTGAACAATTTGCTTCAAATTGAGTGCCATTTTAAATAGTTATTTTGGGAATTATTCCAAGAATTTTTACTCAAGCTTAATATAAAATTAATTTCATTGAATAGCCAAAAGTCTACCCTATAATTTGATAAAAAATCATCAAAATTGGCCGAATCCTGGATGAGTTATTTTAAATGGCGTCAAGTTGGGTTTACCTATATTCCATTTATAATTTTCAGAGAACATTTTGCTGTGCCAAAATGGAAATATATTGCTCTCTGATTTTGGCTTGGCAAAAATATTGGATGGCCCAAACGATTTAAAAAAGGACGAAGAAAAGACAGAAATCATTGTTGGCAATGAACAAGGGCAAAAACCATCGATTCGGAGGCGATGTTCATTTGTGGGCACTCCCCAATATGTGAGCCCCGAGGTACAATTAAAAAAAATTTAAAAATATAGAAATTAATTTTTTTATTTTTAGGTACTTTACGACTCTTCGTCGAAAAAAATTAGAAATTAATTTTATTTAATTTTTTTTCAGGTTATAAATGGTGAAGAGGTGACCACGGCATGCGATTGGTGGTCGGTTTTATATGGAATTTAAAATTAATTTTTACAGAAATAAAAATATTACAAAAAAATTAAACCAATTCCCACATTTTCCCGCAGGGCATTTGGCGTCATTCTGTTCGAATTATTGGCCGGTCATCGACCATTTTCTGGGGATAAAGATTATTTGTTCTACAATGTTAGTAAAATTTAATTGCTAATTTGGAAATCTTATTGTTACATTTTTTTTAATTCAAATTTTCCATCAAAATTGGAGATTTTCTGATTAAAAATATCGGATAGTATTTAATTTGGCGAAAAAAAAATTGAAAATGGCGAAAAGATTATAACGATTTAACTGTTTGTCCTAGACCCTCAAACCTAAGACCCAATCGATAGCTCTCGTCAAGATGCATCGTTTAGAGTATATTTTGTCTTAGTTTGATGAAAAATTAAGGGTTTTAAACCGCTTAAACCTTTTTATGGGGTTTGGTTCAAAATTAATTAAACCATGACAAATTATATATCATTTGATGCATCTTGACGAGCTCTAATCCAATGGTATATGGTTTGTGAATTTTGGACAAACCGCTAATCCTTTATAGACTTTTCGCCATTTTAAATATTTCTCAAAAATAATTAGTCCTTTTTTGAAATTATTTTAGGTTTAAAATTTTATGAACAATTTTTGGGGTTTCTGGCAGAGTGATTTGATTGGGAAAAAATCTGATAACCAATAGAAAAATAAATATCGAAAAATAAATTTTCAATCTTAGTTAATTGTGTAAAAAATTATAAAGAATTTTATTTTAAAAAATAGAAAAAAAAATAAATACTTAAAATTTATAAAATATTTTCAGCAATTTTTACGCTCTATACACGAACAAATCCTTCAACTCAGCTACAAATTTCCCAATGATTTTCCATCGGCAAAAGGCCGGCAACTAATTCAATCAATTTTGCGCATTTGTCCATCAGAACGGATTGGCCCACAACACATTCGAACACATCCATTTTTTGATGGGATTAATTGGAATGGATTAGAGCAACAAAAATCTCCGCTTGGTCAATGACTTCTTCCTCCTCTTCCGTCCATCCATCCATCTTCACACCACTCCCACAGGCCGAATCCACAGGAACAACAATGGCCCATCCAAAAAAAAGTCCGATCCAAATGCCAATGCCGACTTTCGATTCGTTCAAAATGCGGTTTGGTGCGAACAACAAACAATCCACAAATCGGGCACAAACATTCCAAGATTTCTGCAAAAGCATTGTTCAAGCGAGTCAAAGAAGAGGAGGCAAAAAATTGCCACGAATTGGAGATACCACGTGAATATAAAAAGGAATAGATTGAATTGGCACATTTGGGTTAGAATTAGGATAGGGTTGGCATGCCAGATTTACTTTTTTCTACTTTTTTGGGCTTTCGTGTACTTTTTTACTTTTTTTTTCTCGAAATTATCAAAAATTCATAAATTTTTTCACTGCGCGGCCATTTTTTGCTAATTTTTTTACCATTTTTTGCTTAATTTTTTCGTTGCGCGGCCATTTTTGGCTTAAATTTTTCGACTAGAGCTCGAAAAATTGTACAAATTTCTTCACAAAAAAACATATAATCTTTCTTAATCCTGGATGATTCCCGGTTGTTCATTTATGATCCTAATTAAAAAAAATTTTAGTCAATTTAAATTAGCTTAAAACAATAATCTTTTTTTGACACCAAAATCTCAAGGCCATACTTTTTTCGAAAAAAATCTGGCAGCCCTGTGGATTATGATGATCCAATATGAGTGGGGAACATATTTCTCTTTCTAAATCTAATGAGTTATTTTGCCTCAAAGATATTGGACTCATGTCAATAATTCCGCTCTATAGGGGGGATATGGCCTTGTTGGGATGATAGATTGGCCAAATTCTTATTTGTCATTCACTAAATTAATCACTTCTTCATTTTCAGCTAATCCGGCATTTGACTTGCCCACAAACTGCCGTCCTTCGCCCACTTCGTCCTTCCCAACACAAAAAGGGGGCATTTTTGTTTCGGTCTCATTCTCCCAACATTTTAATATTAGCGAGGAAATACAATGAATAGAAGAAGCCATTTTTGAGGGTAGCAGCAGAATTTAATCAGACCTCATCAAAACCATTCAAATCATAGATGTATTCTTCTCATCAAATCCATATTAAAACTTTTCCATATTTATGGCTACTTCTCTCAATCAAATTGAATTCTTAAAATTTTGTAATTTATCAAATAAATTTATGGAATAAAATATTTAAAAAAATACAGTCTTCGAATGGATTATTTTTTTTATAAGTAAATTCGATCATGCTAAGAAAAAATTAATTATTGAATCGTTTTTGGTATACAACTTAGGTCAAAAGTTGTAATTTACAAAAACGTGAAAATTAATTTTTCTCCCTCCTAACAGGGATGGGCAAAATCAAAAAATAAAAAACTGTAGACGGTATAGTCTAAAAAGTCGGTGACGATAAACTTACGATAAAAAATGGACCAAAAAGGCGGTATTTGGCGGTAAAAGGTAAAAAAGAAAATTTACAGCAAATTTTTTTATTCATATTTAAAATCATTTTCAATTATGGCGAAGAAAAATTAGTTTTTCAACATTTTCTAAAAATATATTTTTGTTCTTATAATTTTGCAATCTATTCTATTTTTTTCTGTTATTATTTTAATCAAGGACTAATATTTTTCATTTTCCCCGTTTTTAATTCATTTATCAATATTACGGACTTTCCACACATCGCAACAGAAATGCATATGAAGAACACAATAAAATTTTTCGGACACCGAGCAAACATCACCCGTAAAAACGCGCATCGACTTCTTTTGCCTTTGCTTCTCATCAGCATCAGAAAAGGAGAGGAATCGTCAGGGACAAATTTAGGGAAAATTCATTAATCATTCATTATTCATTATCAATTTCATCCCTTTCCTATTGATGTCCTTTTTTTCTCCTCTTTAAAATGAAATGCAGCCGTTGATGGGAAATTAATTGCCAGTTGCGCCACTCCGCAATCATCAGATAAGAGATAAGACCAATTTTATCGAGAATTTGTGAGAAAATAGTTGCATTTTTTGCTCATTTTATTAGCTTCAAAAAAACATGTCCCGAAAAATTGGACGCTGGACAATTGGGCGCCACAATCAACAAATTAAAATTAAATTTCCCAAAAAATTTAACGAAAATTTATAAATAACAAATGAAGCATTTTAAAACATGTATAAAAATTTATGAAAATTTTATTATTATAAATCAAAAAAAAAAAAATAATGTTCAAAAATAAAGATAAAATTCAAAAATAAGTCATAATTTAATGCGAACTGAATATAAATCAAAAATATGAATAATTCTTACAATATGAAAAAAATTTATAATGATTAAATTCGAAAATAATCGAAAAAATGTGCATTCAATCCAAATGAAAATAAAAATGGACGCCTGGCACTTTGTTAACAACTGCCTCCAAATGCACTTTCATTTTGTTTTTTCCAAATAAACAATGGGTAGGTATTCTACCGACCAAAAAAGAAAGGAGAAATGTCGACTGACAAAAAGATGTTTACGATTTCCTTTCTTAAAATGCAAATTTCTTAATTTATTCTGCACAAAGTATTTTGATCTAATTGTAAAGAAAGTGATTTTTATTTTGGCGGCCAATTGTACGGGTAAAATATGAAGAAATGGATTTTTGATTGTGGCGCCCAATTTTCCGGATATTGTTGCGCCTAATTGTCCAAATCGGCTGGCGCCCCCATTTGTCCCAGCGTCAATTGTCCATCCACCAAAAAAAAACATGAAAATTGTTTTTTTTTTTTTGTAATTTTGGTCACCATAAAATTTCTGAAGGCACTGACAAAAATTCATGTTAGAGAAATATTAATAATATCAAAATTAAATATCGCATTTCTCCATTTTATGAACCTATTATTTTTAATTGGATGGCATTTTTTCGAAAAAAATACCTTCAATTCATGTAAAATGATATAAAAATCAGCGCATCTTGGCGAGCTGTTAGTTCGAAACAGCAAAAAATTTTTACCCAGCCTAAGAGTGAATTTTATGAGGGAAATTAATTTTAACTTCATAGTGAAAAATAATATTGGAAGTTGAAGATAATATTCGCTAGCCAATTTTTTGCTACTCTATTTTATGACATTAAAATCATGTTTTTCAAATCTCCATAGCTAGAATTGCTACATTTATTAAGTATTAACGACACTGACAACGAACACATGCAACGACAACAAAATGGTTCAGCGGCGAAGCCGTTGAGGCATTCATTGCTGTTGGTGCCGGAAAATGCGGTGCAATCGGAGGATTCGTCGTCGTCGGAGGATAATCGTTGTCCTGTCTGTCTGGAACAATTGTCAATGCCGGGGGCGGCTATGCTGCGCAACTGTGCACACGTTTTCCATGATAGCTGCATCAGGGACTGGATTCAACGCTGGAGAGCTCGACGCTGTCCGTCTTGCAATTGCAATGCCAATCCCAACGACATTGTCCCGTATACGGCGATTTCGCCCATAATCAATCGGAATGAGACATTGCAAAATGTATGTGCGTTTTTATACCATTTTTTGATGAGGAAAAATGGAAAATTTGGTGGCAATTGCAGAGCAAACAGCAGAATAAATGTGGTGGTATAGCACCCATTTTCCTCAATTTCCGCATAAGGGCTTTATGTTTTTTATTCAAAAATTGCAAAATCAATTTTTTCATTATTTTTTTCATAAAAGTGGCAAAATTTCTAGATAAATTTTCGAAATTTAATCAAAAAAAATTTCATTTTTTTTTCAAAAGACTATAAAATTTAGTGAATATCTTCGAAATATTGATGAAAATGACCAAAAATTTCCTAAAAATTCAAAAATATTGATATCAATATTGACGATGAAAAATGCCAAAATATTGATGAATATTGATGACAAAAATATCATGAAAATCAACTAAAATCTTGATAAAAACATGTTTTACGTTCGTTTCAAGCTATTTAAAATTCGCAAACAAAATATTGATATCAATATAAATCCGGGCTCTATTTATTATACATTTTTTTTCTATTTTGATTTATTTGAAATTTTTGTGATTTCTTCCTATATATACCTAATTTTCCACTGCGAAAAGCGAAAAACATTTCCGTCTCGCAGTGATTTTGACGAGCTTTAGCTCGCTATCCAATTAATCATTTCTAAAATTAATTTAATAGCCCTAATAACTGACTATCAATTTTATATATTGATCATACAAAATGCAAAGTTTTGGTTTAAAAACACTTTTATTTCTTTATTTATGGCCATAACTTGGCCAAAAATTCACAGATTTGGATGATCGCGATATGCTAATATAGCCAATACTAGGATTATTAAATGCATATTAGATCGTTTTGATTGGTTATTTGGCTGATGAACTATTATTGTTCGTCAATATCATTGAGGCGGAAATGATCCCACCCAACCGAATTTTCCAAAATAAGAGGGGTGACGCCTAGAGGCATCGCTAGCCCATATTTTGCCATATTACCAAAATAAAAATTAAGAAAAAACAGCAAAAATAAAAATGCTCTAATTTCAAAGGTTGATTTGATTGCCAATCATTGGGCTCGGGAGACCGCAATGGCGGCATATGTTCAGGCGTTAGGTGAAAAACGTCAACAAGGCAATCGGCTGGAACGTTTGGCATTAAATATTGCGCTAGAGGTATGCATAATTCATAATAAACAAATTTTTAAATTGATAATAGGGTTAATTATGCGTTACTGGGACGGGTACAATGGATACGGGTATTTGCATGATTTTGGGGTTTGGGCTAATTATCATCCGTCTCGCCTACCTGTTCCGTATTTCCTCACTCACTACACGTTATCGGTGCAGTTCTTACCCGTCCCGTATATAGTATTAAAACATAGCCCAATAGTAGTAATTTGGGCTTTCAAGAACAAATTCAAAAAATCTCATTATTTTTTTAGTGTATTTTTTGATAATTTTAAAAGTATAATATTTTTATATTGCACATATAAGAGTGACTCTAGAGAAAATTTTCAAACTTTAGTATGCCAGCATAAGAAAATTAAACCTTGATTAATTGCTTACAATTACTTTCTTTCAAAAAATGACAAAAATTTGCTAAAAAGTATGGATTTTTTTCCCTTTTTTGTTGAAACTATGATCGACCCCCGTCAATCATCCCTGAAAATTTGGAAGCCATTTCCCGATCCCGAATCCCTTTAAGTAAGCCCCCCACCCCCTTCACGAGGTCGGGGATTTCGGCAGCTTATAAAATATTGATTGAACATTGAATCCATGTTGCATAATTTCTTTTATTCTAGGATGTCAATGCACTGTTGTTCTCATCAGCAGCGGAGCTGAATGAACAAGAACGAGCGCAAAGATGGACTCGAGTGAAAAGCTTTCTGGCTTTCGCTGGAATTGCTGCCATCACGGCATTTGTGGTGTTCATGTGTTTCCAGTATTGGGCCGTTGTTGGGCCGATAGTAGTGGCTGCGTGTGGCGCCACCTTCCGAATGGTAAAAATCATCCACAATGTTGATAATGAAAATTGAATTTTTTAAAATAAAAAAAAATCGAATTTGAATAAAATAGTTTGTTGACCGTTCTTTGAAAAGTCAGGAAAATTAAAAAATTTTTTGGATAAATAATCCAATTGCAGAGCCCGGGCAAATGTCCAAATAAATTTTTTATTAAATTCACAGATAGTCAACTTCGTGCATAGAATATTTCCACGACTGCTCACTATGTTAGCTGACTATTTGCCGCCATTCATGTTGTCTTGGTTGGCCTGCTGAAATGTTGTGAAATGAAATTTTGCGCTCTGGAGAATTTAAATTAAACATTGTCCCCATTCCAATCATACTATACGAATTCATTAAACAAGTGGTTGCCAAGTGTCCTTAGTTGGATTAACCTTAAATATTTTTTATAAAAAAATGAATATTCAATTTTTATTTTCGTCAAAACAATTTTAAAAAGTCAATCTGAAATTTTTTCAAGCATGCCTATATTGTGGCAATGCCAGTTCCCATAGCAGATTGTTGGCTAATTTTTCAGAAATTTCTATAAACATTTTTCTTTAATGAAATTAGGAAAAATATGAAAAATGAAATACCACAAATCATTTTGTCATCTTTTTCTGTGGAAATTGACCATATTTTTAGTAACAAAAACCTGGCAAACTTGCACTTTATTTGTTCATTTTTTAAAAGAAGCGAAAGCGACAAAATCATCTCTATTGCTCTTTTATTTAATTTTTATCAATATAAATAAAAGCATATATCGGATATTTTATATATATTTTCCAATGGTTTGCTATACCATTTTTACATTTATTTAAATATTGTTCCTATTTTTCAAATAATAAAATTTATAGCATTAGCATTGATTAGCCATGGGAGCGGAAGCATTCGAGGTAAATAAATACTCACGATTAATATTAGAAATTTTTATATAAATGCAAGAAAAATCAATGACAATATTTTTATAAAAAATAAATCTAAAATTCTAATTAAAGCAGCAGATTTGCATATAGAATTAACAGTTCAAAAATTAAAATAATTAAAAAATAAAATAATAAAAATTTTGATACTTTAGTAGTCTTTATTCACTTTTTTAAAGGAAATAAGTGATGAAAACAGCAGTACGATGTCGCCTGATGAGTTAATGAAGAAATTTGAAGAGGAGAATTGGTCAATTTCGGGACGTTGTAAAAAGGTAAATTTTATAAATATATTATATAAATGTTGAAAAAAAATAATAATTATTTTAATATATAAATTTCCCTTTTCTTTTTCATATATTAGAGTTTTAATCAATTTAAATTAAAATAATAAATAGAATATATTAGGTAAAAAAATTCCTTGCGGAAACCAAAAAATAATATTTTTCTTTTATTTTTTATTTTTTGCATTCCTTTTTAAGGCATTTTTGGACGCAGCGGATAAAGCTATAGAATTATATTATACTTTGAGCAATGCAAAGACAGACGGGATAAATCAACTCCGCGCTGCCACGCAGGTCCGATTTACACATACAACCTTAATATATCAGCAATTAAACGGGAAATGAAAAAATACCTGTAATTGTACAAAATACGGCAATTTATACTCCGCTTTGGACTTTGGAGTGAATTTGCATATGCGTAGCCCATATGATGCCTAGTGATAAGGCCTTAAAATCTTATGCGACTTTATTTTATAGATAATAATTATGGAGATTATCTGTAGGCATTATATGGGCTACGCCTATGTAAATTCATTTCAAAATAAGCGGCGGAATGCATTCCCGTTTTTGTACAATTACCCGCTTTTGTCGATTTCCGTTTTTTTGTTTTAACATATATTATATATTTATATGGATTAATTTTTTCCTTAAAAGGACTTCTATGATGCATTTTTTTCCGACAATGAACAACAGAAAGAAAGGGCATGGGCACGATGCAAAGTATGGCTTGCCTACATGTCCGGTGCTTTTGCCCTTAGCTTGCTTGCTTTCGCCATTTGGTTCTTTTGGCCACAAATTGCAGCTGCTACGACAGCAGGGGGTAATGCAAAAATATATATTGAGAGTGTGAATGAATAAATTAGAGGGGGGAGGGTAGGGGTGTGTTTCCAGAATCAACCAAAATATATGGTAAAAATGATTTTCAGAATTCAATCAAAATTTGGAAACATTATAAAAATGGCCGATGATATCAAAAAAAATTTTTTTAAAAAATAAAAGAATTCCGAAAATACATTTACAATTCCATTTAGTTAATAATGCGAAATAAAGGATATTCTTAAAATGAGTTTTATTTTAAAATTTGATTCATTCCCTATTTTAATTTATTTGTAAAAATAGTGGTCATACAGATGTCAAAATTTTTTTGCTAAAAAATTCGATTTTAGGGATGAAAAATAACCATGTGGCACATCCTAATTCCTAAATTGGCTTTATTGGGTTCCAATTTTTAAATATATGAAATTTTTGTGGATAAAAAAGGAAATGTGCCCTTTAATTTAAGCAAATTTAATAAAAGATTCCATTAAGTTTTCTTCTTACATCTTACTATAAATAACAGTTCATCAAATTTTTTCAGCACTTAAGTTGTTGCCCTTTTTCCAAATGATTTGGAGATATGCCTGTCGTTTGTTCGGAAACCTTGTTGATATATTGAAGAAATATTTCGAGCCTGAATTGTTGGCTAATATAGGGGCCAAAATGTAAGCGTCGACATTTATAAAACATCACTCCAAGATATTTAATTTTTTTTATATACAATTCTGATAAAATTTTCCATTTATAAATTTTTATAAATTTTCTTTTAATATTGATGAGAAGTGTATTGTGCAATGAGCACTCATCAGGTACTTCGTACTTATTTTATTTTACAATATAAAAAGAAATATTTAAAATGGAGTAAAAGTTTTTTTGCCGAGAGATTTGGGTTCTTTTGCTGTGAGATTGGGTTCTTTTGCCGTGAGATCGGTTTTTTGATTATAACTTGTTAGTACTTGATCTCAGAACCCCAAATCTTATAACCATTTTATAGAGCTTATCAAGACTCGTCGATTGATATATAGTTTGTTGAAGTTTGGTTCAAAACTGAGAGTTATGAACTAAAAACAATAATATAGTTTAAACGGTTTAATACCTTAATTTTTGGCCAAATCCTGACAAACTAAATAACAATCGACGCGACTCGATGAGCTCTGTAAAATGGTTATAAGATTTGGGGTTCTGGGATCAAGCCCTAACAAGTTATAATTAAAAAACTGATCTCTCGGCAAAAGAACCCAAATCTCTCGGCAAAAAAACCCACCCATTAAAATGCCGAATAGAATGCTGAAAATACCGAATAAAGTTAAGAGGTTATATAGATTTAGTGGTTTATTCTAAACAAAAAAATCTTATACCCGTTATTTAGATCTCGTCAAGACTCATCGTTTGATTATGATTTGGCTTGGGTTAAACCAATTTTAAGTAGTTTTTCTATCGAAAACGAAAAAAACAGTTCAAAAACGGTTTTTTAAACCTTCTATTTTAGACCAAAACTCGACAAATTATATACCATTCGATGCGTATGACGACATTTATCGATTGGTTTGGTTATATAGTTTGCCTGGGACAAAGCACTAAACCATTACAACCATTTAATAATTTATTTGGCATTTTCGGCATATTCATTAAATTAAATAACAGAATCCTTTTGAAATATACATGAGTGCGCATTTCGCCAAAAACATTCACTTAAATAGTAAAAACGTTTCAAACATGGGGTAAAATGTTTGAAATTTTGGTAAAAATAATAGCTGCCGACGGAGATTGTTCAAAATAGGTTCTGAATAAAAATGAACACAATGTAGTTTGACTTAGATGAATATGAATGCCATCTGTACATTTTTTAGCCATATAAAGTGGGCACGGGTTTTTTCTTTCGGCAATCATGAATATGACTTAATTTAACATAAATCCATTCATTAGAAAAAATAAAAAAGGTAATCAATTTTTTTTCATTCCATGCAAATATTAAAATATTAAAAAACAATATTTGATTAGAATGATTGTTTTCAGTTTTGGGATTTATTTTATTTTTGTTGGTCAATTTCAAATGTTTGGTTAAAAAATTGGTTTTGGTCACGTTGGCACAATTGCCCTTTTCCCCTTCATATTCATTATTTCAATTCATCAATAAAATCGGATTGATGGCTCAAATCGGCTCCATTTCTTCTCCATCCGCTGAATTGGACCGTCCACAAGGAATTGAAGATTGCCAGCTGCTGATGGTCTTTCACTGAAAATTTTTTAAAATTATCATTTAAATCTTTTTTTGGATATTATTTTTTGCATAAAAAAGTATTTTTTTGCATAAAAAGTTGAGTATTTACGTCGTTTAGGTCTGCTTCCCCAACCCCTTTAGGGTTTTAGGATTGGGTTTGGGTTAGGTGAGATGATTTTTACCTGCATTATATCCGTAACATATCCCTAATGACCCTGTTCCAACTTCCAAGTAGACCAAAATGACTTGGGTACAAAAAGTAGTTTTTGACCTCTAATAAATCTGTGACCAGTTTTAGACCCAAAAAAAATTTATACCAATTTGTAGATCTCATCTAGATGCATCTTTTTACGTATACATTTCTTATTAGTTTAAATCGAACTGAGAATCGTTTAAACCATATTTTCTAGTTTTGGTTTTAAACATTAATTTTGTACCAAAACCCGAGATTTTATAAACCATTCGATGCGTTTGGATGAGATCTACAAAATCATATAGGATTTGTAGGGTCTAAAACTGGTTTCGAATTTATTAGAAGTCGAAAACCAATCTCGATACAAAAAAAAAACATTTACTCTTTTGACATATTTCCACCTTTTTCCTCCCGACAAAATTTGTGCCAATTGCCCAGGTCGATAGTGTTTGCCTGCGAATTCGGCTACCTCAACCACCATTGGCTCTTGTTCTTCATTATTGTTTTCAAATTCGGGCACAACAATCATCTGTTGCTGTTTTTGGCCACCGCCAGCAGATTTGGCCAATGCGCAAGACAAAAATGCTGGAAAATTAGCAAATAAAATTTTGGGTCGCACATCATCAAGCCGCTATAGCTCAGTCGGTTAGAGCGTGGGTCTAATAAGCCCAAGGTCGCAGGTTCGACCCCTGCTAGCGGCAATAATTTTTTTTCTATTAAATTAAATTATTATTTTAAAGAAATGAAAGCCAACGGCTTGTCGAGATTAGGCAGATAAATAATTTATTTATTTGCTCTAAATTTGATAATAAAGTTGATTATTTAATTCTGGGATCAATGCTTATGCCAATGATGATTAAGGCTAATCTTTTCTTTATGCTTAAGAAATTAGTAAATTTTTTGCACGAAAAAGTGGCCCAAATATACGAATGAGTTTTTATTGCATTTTTAAGACATCGAATTTGGGCATAACAATCTAGAAATATGCAAATTTCGACAGAATTATTTTCTTAGTTTATTTTAATTATTCCCAAAAAGTGAAGCTCAAATAAAATTCTTCTTTATCACTAATCTACTCATTATTCATTTTATTAAAATCCTCACCAAATGTTGCCAAAATGACGGGCATGGAGCAGAATTTGATGGATGCCATTTTTTGGATTATGGGAATTTGTGGATTTTACGAGTTCGGAAAACCGAATTTGATGCTGAAAATAAGTTAAAATGTAAGTATATATAAAATTATTGGCTGGCAATTGGATTAAAAATAGGCAAAAATGGAGGCAAAAACATGAAAAAACACCTGCTGCTATAATTAAGATGTGAAAAATTATGGGCGAGAGGCAACAAATAAATCGACAGAATTTTTACTTTTAATAGCACATTAGCGGCTGGAAAACAAATTTGGTTTTTTGTTATCTGCCCGCTTTTTTGGATCAACTGGAGAAAGTTAAAGGTTACCCCCCCCCCCCTCCCCCCCGTAACTCCACATGAGTCATCCGGTATAGGGTCTTATTAGGGTCGTCGTTCAGTAATAAGTTATCATCTCGCGTACCGTAACCCAAATTCTAACCCTAACTCTAATATCAACCATATGGTAGACCATTATTTCTAAAACATCTGCCCAAGGATAAAACAATAAGTGCCCAAATTTTTATTGCTAATTTCCGATTTTATTAGATACCAAAAGTGAGTTGGAATTGGAATAAATATTTAAATGAGAAAAATTTTTTCTTTTTTCTTGGAAATATTTTTATATGAGTTAGATATCCTCAAAAATGTGATTAAATTTCATTGAATTTTATTTGTTAGAACATTTTTATTTATTATCATTGAATCGAGTTCCTTTTAAATTGGGTAAAATATTATTAAATTAGATGGGGCAAATGTAAATATTTTGTTCGTCTAATAAACTCTATTTTATTCAATTAATTTTAAAACACTGCAAAAATTAATGCCATAAAATCTATTTAATTCGTCAATGATAATTTCTCATATCGAAAATATGAAAAATTAACATTATGGAAAATGGGACAGGAAATAATTATTTTGTTTTGCACGTGCGACATACCATAAAATAAAAATAAACAATAATTTGGCATTTTTGAGAACAGTACGGAAGCAATTTAATCATGACGGCAGCAGCAGACTGTGACAATGAGAGAGACAAATTTATAAATATTCTATTCAAATTTGAGATCTTCTCAATTATGGGGCTTTTAAAAATAATTGCCAAAAATAATTAGAAAATAAAAAAATGTCAATTATATTTGGACCGAGAAACTTAAAATATTGGTACTTCTTAATTATCTCTCTCCCGATTTATTTTTAAATAAGGGTCTCTTAATTAGGGTTATGGATTAGGGTTACGGATATTTTAGATGATAATCGATCCTTGACTGACTCTAAACTTTATCGGATGACGCATTGGGGGGTTACCATTATCTTTCTTCAGTTGACCCAAAAAATCTCGAGATAGCTAATCAAGAAATACCAAAATATCGCTTTGCTGTCGAATTTATTAGAAAAATAATTATTATTAATTTCTTGAAGGACACAATTCGCAGCCAATTTTGCATGCTAGAATTATTTATTATCCCTTTGGGATAGGACACAAAATCACATCATTTTAAATGCCCTTAAATTCCATCAATTATGCGAGTCAGAATTTCATTAGTTTTTGTCTGCCTTTTTCAAACAAAAACATCAGTTTTTTCTCAAAAATTAATTGAAAATGTTTACGTAAAGGAAATTAGAAATTTTCGACTTTCTTCGAAATTCAAATTATTAAACAAAAAGGAACGGTGAATGTTTTCAAATGAAAAAGTGAAATTGAAAATGCCTAAAATGATATTAAAGTGGAGTGTGGCATTCAATGCATTTTTGGCGTGATGTTGGCGAATTGGGGGAATTGGGGGACTAGGGTCAATGGGGGAGTTTGGGGTGTTGAACGCGTTTTAAACAAATTAAAAATGCGCCACCATTCCCCGGTCCCCGCCGCCACCATTATGTTCGTTTCATATTTGGCAGCTGTACCAAAATAAAAGGGGCAAATGGAAATTTGTGGAATATTAAATTTCGCCACCACCCTTCCTTCCAATTCGTGCCTAAATCATTGGAACGGGAAATGTGTTTTTTTTGCCTCTAAATAGTGAAATGTTTTTTAAACATTTATGTAATGATGTATTTTATTTTATAGTGGTGGAGTAAGTAAATTTGATTCAAATAAGTTCTATTTTCAGTTTCGTTTTCCTCTTATTTTGAATTATTTAACTTAATTAATTCCCCAATTTCCTTAATTTATGTTAAATAGTAGATAAATAAACTAATATAAATAAATGCTAGCAAAGAATTTTTCGTAACTAATTTTCTACATTATGAACTCATTGGAAAATAATTTGATTGTATGCCATTTAAGGAAAAAATTAGATTTTTGGAAACAATTTTTTGGCAGAGCTAATGAAATTTAAAGGTAATTTGAAAGAAAAAAATTTTTCTTGGTGCACAAATTTCGATTTTAATCGGAGAATGTGGAAATTTTGGGAAAATAAATTCAAAACAGATTTAATTATTTTTGTTTCAAAAAACCTTTACTTATATATATGAAAATATAATGATGGCATATGGAATGAATTAATTAGAAAGGAAATGAATGTGCTATTAATTTTAAAAATGGAAAATAATGGAAGAAATAATGTAAATTAAAAATGGGACGGAGACTGGAAATAATAATATTAAATTATCAATTCGTGTGGCATCATTATTTTACTTTAAAATTTGTTCTAATGTCAGCTAAAAACCAATTTGAGAGGACAAAAGTGCGAAAAGTAAGGCGGCAATTATCTCACAAAATTTTAATATTTTTTTTACATTTTTTTACTCTTTTTTGGTACGGAATGTGCGATGGCTAATAATTTGTCAATCCAAAATTCGACGCCATTCTTTCATTTCCTTTCCTTTTGTCTTTTTAATAATCACGTAAATATCTAATATGAGGCCATTTTAAAATGAAAATTTTAGAAACAAAAAAAGAATTGGAAAATGATGTGAAATAAATTAATTTTTTTGTACATTTCATTTCCGATTTTTGCCATTTTTTCTGACTTATTTTTGACAAAAATAAGGAAAAATAGAATGCTAGAATTTTTAACAAAAAATAAAAAAAGGAAAGATATAATGGGATTGGATTTCCGGGAAGGGAAAAAAGAAAGGCCAAAAATAAATTAGTATATGGAATAATGACACTATGGCACCAAAACAACTTTTTTTATTCCCCAAAAAAAATAAAATATAATACATTTTTATGAAGTAAAATCTATTTAATAAAAATACTATTAACTATTTTTTGCCTTTTGCTGACACGGAATAAAATGAAAAATGCAGAAAAATATTATTAAAATTTTATTAAAATTATTTTTAAATTAAAAATAAATATATAAATGATAGAAAATTAATTATTTTAAAAAATAGTAAAAATAAAAAAATAGGCAGAAAAATATTATTAATTTTTAAAAATATTTTAAAATTTAAAAATCGTAGTGAATTTTATATTTTAAAATATTTTATTAAATATAATGGTAAAATTAAAATTAAATAAAAATTTTTATTTTAAAATTAAAAATAAAATTTTTTAAATTGATGAATTTCTTATGCTGAAAAAATACATTGAATTCTCCGAAAATGTGAAGAATGACTTGTGGGCTAGCTAAATCGGCAACAAAAGAAAAATCCTCTAAAATGTGCGCCCTAAATTGCTTTTTGAAATTTGCCCGACCAAAAATAAATTTGCCTTTTCAATAAAAATGTTCCACGCGAATAAACTCAATTTTTACGGCCTAGTAAGCCTATGGAAAATGGGAAATAGGACATAAATTTGAGGAAGGAATTTAAGTAAATTTGAAATGGCAAAAAGAGAAAGAATTTTATCTAAAGTCAAAAATCCATTATTTTCTAAAAATAAATTGACTACTGAAAAAGTAGGTATACAAAAATAAATTGACATTTAAAGTGGAAAGGTGAAAGAACAAATCTTTCAATTTTACAATTTTTCTATTTTTTAATATGTACACATTTCACAACAATTAATTTTTTTTCACAGAATGTTTCCGATTTTAATGCATTTATTCTTTTGGAAATAGAAAAGAAAAGTTTGGAAAGACAAGAATATAGATAAGGAGGGAAAAACTTTTGGATTTTTAATTAAAAAAAATCACAAAATAAAAACCTCCAAGGAAAAAAAGAGAACAATTAATTCAGTCAGAAGATTATTGAAAAAAGGAAATATTAATATTGAAAGGGTTCTTTTTCCTAATCTTTTTCATAATTCGATTAAAATAGTTCGGGGTTAGCCAATGCCAATGCCACAAAGCGCACCACAATTTGTTGTTTCAATCATCATTTAGATCCACCAGAGCCAGAACCTCTTCTAAAAACGGCAGTTCCGCTGCGAGGACGGCCCCATCTATCAGTAAGGCCTTTGTCCTTCGTATCTTTGTCTTTATCTTCCTTTTCCTTGTCCTCTTTTGCCTTTTTCGCAGCATCACTCTCTGAAGTGAGCATCCATCATCTTTTGCTTTGAGAGAATGAGATAAATGTTTAATTTACTTTTTTAATTTTTTCATATAATTGGAAATATTTAGTATAGGTTTGTAGCAGGGGTAGAAACGAAAATCAAATAATCGAAATCAAAATTTAAATCGAAAGAAAAAAAGTCGCAATTTCGACGATCGAAATCGTATTTTTTTAAAAAAAATTAAATTCATAAAAAATTGAAAAAAATCCGAAAACACAAAAAAAATTTTTATTGAAAAAAATATGTATTAAAAATATTTCGCAAAATTAAATTATTGTAAATTTATCCCTTTGCTGGAGAAAAAGATAAAATTATTATCATTCATAATAAGGAAGGAAATCGAAAAAAAATCTTTTCAACAAATTTTTTGTTTCTATTGTACTAGCAAAGGGTCTCTCTTCGAAATCGAATCGAAATTAAAAAATTGAAATTTTCGTTTCCTAACAACACCGACTCTGAAGTCCCCATTGAATTTTTCAACCCCGAAATTGATCATTTATCGAAAAATATTTTCCTATAAAAAATCATATTATTTTCTAAAAATTTTTTTCTTTCTCTTGAATTAATAAAATTTTCTTCATTTCTAAATTAATTCAATTTTTAGCTCAAAATACTCAATTTTATGTAAATTTTTGTCTTATTAAAATGATCAAATTTCAATTTATAAATGAAAAACATTTTTTTATATTGCCAGTAATTTCTAATTTTATTGCCACCAAAATTGTCGTACTATTTGTTGTTCATTACGGGTATGCTTATTGTGTTGGAATGTTTGATTGCAATGTGGACATGTCCATGAGTCGCCGCTTTCAATTTGTTGCGGAATGAATGTCGTGGCCAAAAGGAATAAAAAAATGAATTTTGAGGAGGAAAATTGCATTTTTATCAGATTTTTTTATTTCACTATAATTTTGAGTGAAGAATGAGAATATATTTACATTTACCTATATTATATTTATAATTATAGAGCAGTGAATTTTTGCTTAATTTTGCTTTTATTTTTTTTATTCATTTTTTTAAATACCTTCTAATATTAATGAGAGAATAATTTTAATCGTTTCGAAGAAAAATTGATGCAATTAATTTAATATTTTAAAATATTTAAAACTTAAATATATTTACAACATGAAATTTATTAATTTGCCTCAGGTGGCATGAAAAATATTTGAAAGATTCCACCATGAAATATGAAGGGGTAACATGGAATTGATTGGATTCGGTACTGGATTGGCTTATTTGAAAAAAGGATGGAGAAAGGTAAAGCCCACAATTTACGAGGAATATTGTGGACGGATGATCTTTCTACGGCTGATCAGAAAAGTGATCATTGAAAGAGGGGTGTGACGTGGAATTGGTTGAATTCAGCTTTGAAGGATTGCCTTTTTCGAGAAAGGATGGATCGATGGATGGGATGGTAAGCAAAATCCAATAATTACGGGCATAATATTGGGAATAAAAGCAATGCCCAAAAAATGAAGGCATTGGAAAATTTGGAAGGATCTTTCCACGAATCATCAGAAAAGAATGTCCCATTAAAGTGGGAGTTTTGACGGGGGGATGTGAAATCGAAATTGTGATATTGGATGGCCATATTGGAAAAGGGATAGGAAAGATTCGAAAAAGCCCTCAATTTAGGTGGAAATATTGATAAACTGGCCCAAATAGCTTTGTAAAATATGAATGGATGATCACAGAAAACGTTCTGACTGATCAGAAAGAGGGCATTCTACAATATTTTAGCCGGATTTATTTATTCGATTGGGGCATTGAAAATTGTGTATAAAAATGAGCCAAGATTTGGCTTATGGAATATATTTAATTTTAATAATTCCTCATTAATAAAATAGCCCAATTCTTTGAAAAAATTAAATTTCTTTTAAATTTAATGATGAAAATTTTTTTAATCAGAAATAATAAGATCAATTAAATTATTCCTTTGAGAATATTCACAATAAAAAAAGTAAAAGCAAAATTAAGCAAAAATTCCCTGCTCTATAATTATAAATATAATATAGGTATATATTCTCATTACTCACTCAAAATTACAGTGAAATAAAAAAATCGGAAAAAAATGCAATTTTCCTCCTCAACATTCATTTTTTTATTCCTTTTGGCCACAACATTCATTCCGCAACAAATTGAAAGCTACGGCAAAGAATGGGAATGTCCACATTGCCATCAAAAATTAAGTTACGAACACAATACCCGAAGAGACTATGTAGTAAGACAATTCGTGAAAATATATAAAATTAGGAATTATGGACTTTCCTCTGCTACAGTGCTGATGCCGAGAGGATAAAAATTTTTAAAGGGGGAATGGAAATTTCTGAATTGGGGTTCGAAAGAAAATTGAGATCGGTGATTATCGAGGGCCTCCGTTACAGAGGATAAACCTCTACCTAATATTTCCAATTATATGAAAAAATTAAAAAAGTAAATTAAACATTTTTTATCACATTCACAGGAAAGAATGAAAGATACTCACTTAACTTATTGCAATGCTGCGAAAAAGGCAAAAGAGGACAAGGAAAAGAAAGATAATGACAAAGATAAGCAGGACAAAGGCCTTACTGATAGATGGGGCCGTCCTCGCAGCGGAACTGCCGTTTTTAGAAGAGGTTCTGGCTCTGGTGGATCTAAATGATGATTGAAACAACAAATTGTGGTGCGCTTTGTGGCATTGGCATTGGCAAACCCCGAACTATTTTAATCGAATTATGAAAAAGATTAGGAAAAAGAACCCTTTCAATATTAATATTTCCTTTTTTCAATAATCTTCTGACTGAATTAATTGTTCTCTTTTTTTCCTTGGAGGTTTTTATTTTGTGATTTTTTTTTAATTAAAAATCCAAAAGTTTTTCCCTCCTTATCTATATTCTTGTCTTTCCAAACTTTTCTTTTCTATTTCCAAAAGAATAAATGCATTAAAATCGGAAACATTCTGTGAAAAAAAAAAATTAATTATTGTGAAATGTGTACATATTAAAAAATAGAAAAATTGTTTTGATATTTTTGAATTCATTGAAATATATTTTTGGAAATATTTGCTTTAAAAAACAAAAAAAAGTGTGTATCGGAAAAAAAGAGGGGCAATATTTAAGCATTATGGAATGATAAAAGATTAAATAAAATATTTTGAATAAATTTTCATAAATGGCATAAGGCCCGGACGGGCCCGGGCCCGGCAGATTTTGGCCGGGTTTTTAAGAAATTATTATTGGGTTGTATTCAAATCTTTTAATAAGAATAAGAAATATAACAACTTTATATTTATTTTACAGTATTTATATTTATTTTATTTTATAATTTATATGGTCCAAACATGTTATATTTTTGTTTGTCCAAAATTTTTGTGTTGTTATTTCAAACATTATGTTTTCCACAAAAAAATTTTTTAATTTTTGTTTTTTATAAACTTATTTATTTTTCATATTTTTTCTAAATAAATTGCCCAATACATTTACAATTAATATATATATTATTATTAAAAATATTTATTTATACATTGCCAGTGCCCGTAATCTGATGCGAAAAGCATATAAATATTCCGGGTAATTAAATTATTAAAATATCTATCTATATATATTATATTTGACAGTCTACGAAAAATGAAGCAGATGTATCTATATTATTTTATTATTAAAAATATTTATTATATTTATAAATATTTGTCAGTGGCCGTAATCTGAAGCGAAAATGGCTTTCATTTTGCCATAAGCGGAGCAATAATTTTATAAAAGCGACATGCCTTAAAGCGGCAAAGACAATACGATATAAAAATTTCCTTAACATTGGTGCAAGCTTGGCAGGTGGAAAACTTGGTCGCACAATTACGAAATCATTGTTGGGAGCTGCTGGATTTGCAATAGCCGGACCAGGGGGTGCCATTGCTGGTGCCGCTATTGGTGGTGTCGGAGCGTATATTACGTCAAAAGTTGCAAAAAAATTGGCCAGAGGAATAAGGAAAAATTATGAAAGAAAACAATTGCCTTGACAAAGAAATTTTAAAAAGTAAGAAAGTGATTTCTCCTATCCACAATCATATAAATTAGGCTTAAATAATTTTTAAAATTTGAATAAATAGATAAAATATATTCTTAAACAAATTATTTAGAAAGTAAATAAAAAAAATGTTTAAAAAAACAAAAATTTAAATTTAAAAAAACACAACGTGTTTGGGGAAAAACATTATTTTTAGAAAGCAAAAAAACATTAAATGTTTGGAGAAAACAAAAACAAAATGCTTGAGAAAACAAAAACATTAAATATTTGGGAAAACAAAAACAAAATGTTTGAGAAAACAAAAACATTAAATGTTTGGAGAAAACAAAAAGACTTAGAATGTTTGGGAAACAGAAAAACATTAAATGTTTGAGAAAACAAAAACAAAATGTTTGAAATGTTTGGAGAAAACAAAAACAAAATGTTTGAGAAAACAAAACATTAAATGTTTGGAGAAAACAAAAACAAAATGTTTGAAATGTTTGGAGAAAACAAAAACAAAATGTTTGAGAAAACAAAACATTAAATGTTTGGAGAAAACAAAAACAAAATGTTTGAGAAAACAAAAACATTAAATGTTTGGAGAAAACACAAAATTTTTGAGAAAACAAAAACATTAAATGTTGAGAAAACAAAAACATTAAATGTTTGGAGAAAACAAAAAGACTTAGAATGTTTGGGAAACAGAAAAACATTATGTTTACAATGCAAAAAAAAACATTATATTTGGAGTAATAAAAAAATAAAATTTTAGTAAAACATATAATATTTTGAAAACCAAAACAAAAAAATGATACGAAAAAATATAAAAATAACAAATGTTTGGAAAAACAAAAAATTTGTATTATAATGTGAATTTTATATTTACAATTATTTTTGCAATATTTTAAAAAATAATGACGCATTTTAATTTTGATAATTTAAAAATATTAATTACTAAATCAGCTATATTTAATAATTGAATGAATTTATTTTTAAGTAATAAAAATAATAATTAAATTTGATAAATTTAAAAAAAAAATAGATGGAATGTATTTGGATCAAATGCGCAAAGGCAGGACAGGCAAAATGTTGAAACCTAAGAATTGGCTTAAAATACCAATTGGTGGTGGCCTTTCTGGAATTGGAAATTTGGCTGGGACAACATTGGGCGAACACGGCATTTCCGGATTTGCAGAATTAGGAGGGACAGCATTGGGCACCTTGACCGGAATACCCTTTTTTGATTCGTTAGGTGGTTTAATCCTAGGTGGACTTACCGATTTGGCGGCTGAAAAGATTGGAGAGGGAATTGCGGCTTCGCCTTTTTTGGGTGTAGAGAAAATAAAAAAATGGAAAGCAAAGAGAAGAATGCAGCAACCCGATTTACCACCGGCAATGCCAATGCCAAGGAATGGATGAATAAATTGCCATTCATATTATATAAACTTTTAATTCATTTAAATTATAATTTTTAATTTCTAATTTATAAAAAAATTATTTTGATCACCTTTATAAGCCATTATTTAAATTATATAATTCCGAAATATAAGCAAATTGTGATGGTCCGAACCGGAAGCTAATAAAGTACAATTTGTTGTGCAGAGGCAGATTAGAATTAGAATGTACATCAGGGAGTTGGTCAATTTCGACGGATATCAAAATCACAATAGATTCCTACATGCTATTTATTTTTCATGCCGCTTTTCCCTATGCAACAATAAAACTTTTCTTGAAAAATTTTAAGTTTCTCTATTCCAAATTTTAGTTTAGCTAGGAAAATAAAACCTTTAAAAAGATTATTCGGGATTCTAAATTTAAAGCTAAATTCATTTATAAATTATAACTCAATATTCAGCAATAAGTATAGCAGGAGTAGCATCTAACAAATCAAAATTATAGCAATTATGAAAATAAATTAATCACAAACCATTTTTAATTCTTTTCTTTTTTTTTATTTTTTCCTTTCTTAAATTATAAAATTTAAATTGGATTGGAAATTTGGCTTTATCTGAATTAATTTTGAGTATTAGCTTTTCTGTCTAATTTAGTGACAAAAAAGGAAATAAAAAATCGAACAAATTTATTTTAAAAAGTGTTCAAAATAAATATATAACGTTTTTTGTCAAAATTAATCGTGGAAAAAATTCCAGTATATTTTTAACTATATCTCAGATATATTTTAAATATTTCAATTAATTTGACATAAAAAATGTCACAAATATTAAATTTATTATTATTATTTTTATTCTTCAATTTTGCTCTACATTTATTATTTTTGCCCTCATCGGCAGCAGTTGTAAGCAGCAATTCTTATTCTTATCGTCGCTCCTCATATGTATGGGCTTTTTTATTTCTGATCTGATCAAGTCAATTATGATACCATTCGATAGAGCTTAACGAGTAAATCAATTAGTATTTGTGTCATTCGGGCCCTCTTTTCCTCAACTGAGGGAAAGTGAGGCTTTTCCCTGTGGATTATTTCAGGAATAGGGTTAGATTCATGTAAGGTCTATCAGGGATAGGGATATCATGTTCGGTAACACCTCTAATCACCCTTACCCTACTCCTGAATCCTGCTGATGAGATGACCAATAAGAGGGATCCATCACTTTTCCCATTTGAACAAAAAAAGAGGACACAAAGGACACAAATACCAAATAGATCTAGGGGTGGAAGAAATTGCGACGAGTTTACTGACAATTTTCAATAAGTTAAAAAGATTTTCGGACAATGTAAAATTTTATTTTTTGGCAAAAATGTATTCAGGTGTATGCCACAATTTTTAAGATTCCAATCCTGGTCCTATCTAGGCTATGCCATAAGTCTGGCCTTAAACCCCAAGATGGAAACCTACCTAATCCTAGCCATAAAATAAAATTTAAAAAGTAAACTCATAACTATACTAATGGCAGATACAACCACTCCCAACTATTGAGCCAAAATTGAAGAAAAAACTTAATTTTGAATTCCGCCCAAAAAGTGACCCTTAACTTTAGAAATTTTTGTGAATCTATAACTTTTTTGCCAAACATTCAATCAATTTATTCCACTCCTATACCAGTTCAGTTTTGATCAATCTCTATCGAATGATACCCCACTTTCCAAAATCGACTTGATCAGATAATAAATAAAAATTTCTATAATTTATATAGCAACATCGTTCATCGCGGATACAATCACAGTTTGTTAAAGAAAATTAAAAATATTTTTTCTTTTTCAGTGTTCGTGGTCCATTACCTCCTCCAAGAAATGTCTACCATGGACCAACAAAGTTTGTTATTGAATATTAAATATATTTTATTTTTCAGTCATCGAATTCCAATACCAGTAAATATCATCGAAAATCCAGCGAAGTTTCTGAAAAAAAATTATATTAAATATATTTTTTATCAGTTATCGACGTGAAATACCAATAAACGACATCCCAAAAACATCATTGTTTGTTAAAGAAAATAAATTTAAATATATTTTTTTTCAGTCCTCCACATCAACGCACACATTTCCCTTCCCAAAGGAATCCATTTCCGTAAATAAATTATTATAAATATCTATATTCTATATATACTTATAAAAAATTATTGTTTGATAAAAAATATTAATATAAATGTATTCTATTTTTCAGCAATTCTCCGGGTAAAAGATTACTATCAGAAAATTATTTTGATGCTAATAATTATGATAATATCCGGCCCGATAGGAATCCATCACGGTAAATAAATATCAATATACTTTATCAATAGTAAAAATTTAATATATTTATATATTTTTCAGCAGTTCTCCAGGTATAAAATTATTACCAGAAAATTATTTTGATGCTCATAATAATGATAATTCCCGGCCAGATTGGAATCCATCCAGGTAAATAAATTTTTATAAATAATCAAAATTTATTATATTTATTATGGCTTATTAAAAAATTAAATTTAAATATATTACTTTTCCAGTTTTGCACATCAAAGTACACTTTTCCGGTCCGATAGTCCTTCCGGGTAAATAAATTATTATAAATAACTTATATTTATATTATACATATATAAAATCATTTGTTAAAAATTAAATTTAAATATATTTTTATTTTCTTTTTCAGACCCCCACTTCAACGTACTCATTTCCCGTCCGTAAGGAGGCCATTCCCGTAAATAAATTTTTATATATATCTATATATAATCTATATATAATTATATTTATAGATAAATTTTTATCTATATATCTATATGTAATTATATTATAGATAAATTTTTATTATATATCTATATATAAATATATTTAATATATATTATTAAAAAAATTAAATTGAAATATATTTTCCTTTTTCAGTCCTGCACCTCAATTTACGCTATTAGAAGACAATGTTAATAACAATAATTTCCGGCCCGATAGGAATCCATCCCGGTAAATAAATTTAATATAAATATCTATATACTTATATTAATGTTTGTTAAAATTAATTTATATATATATAATTTTTCTTTCACAGTTCTCCAGGAAGACGATTGCCACCAGTAGAAGATTATTATAATGGTTATTATAATGATAAGTTCCGGCCAGATAGAAATCCACACCGGTAAATATATTATTATATTTATATACTTAATTATTAAAAAATTAAATTTAAATATATATTTTTTCAGTCCTCCACATCAATATACACAACCAGATAACAATATTAATGATGAGAATTTCCGGCCCGATATGGATCCATATCCATACCGGTAAATAATATATTGTTATTATTAAATATATATTTGTCATTAGGAGTAATCCGAAATTAGAAGTGGCAAAGGAAGTAGTGGGGATGGCAGCTGGATTCGGTGGAGCTGTAGCAGCCAAAGCAGCGTTGGGAGCAACTGGATTAGCCATAGGAGGACCAGCGGGTGCCATTGCTGGTGTCGCTGTTGCTGGCCCAGTATCATATATTACATCAAATGTTGCAAAAAAATTGGTCACAGGAATAGCAAATAATTATGAAAAAAAGCAATTGCCTTGGCAAGAAAATTTTAAAAAGTAAGGTTTTAAAGTGATTTATTCGATTAATGAACAAAAAAAAGCATATATGAAATGAATTGATAAATGAGAGGAGATTTCAATCTTTCCATAAATCACAAAAATAGAACGGAATATCATAAAATCTTTTAGTTTCGAAATATAATATTTTTCAGGCATATCCGCGCGGATGTGACTTAATATCGGTATCCGATCCGCGGATATCCGCGGATGTCCGCATCCGTTTCCCACCCTGATTAAAATTATTTAATTTAAAAATATTAATTCATTTACATTCTTAGGAATTTAATAAATGATTTTAAAATTAATTAATTAAAAATGAAAAATAGATACAATATGTATTTGGATCCCATATTGGCCATAAACTAATATAAGTGTTAGAGTATAGTATTTAGGGTTAGAACTGGGCCAGGATAGGTTTGGAGCTAAAGCTAGTAGGATAGGAATATTATAGAATTTTGAATTGGCCAAGTTATTATATGGCCTAAAAAATATATTTATCGAGAAAATAGATATTTTTATGTAAACTAATAGATATCTAATTAGAAATTTATTATAGCAATTTTTAATAATTTTTTAAGAAAATGTGAAAAATTATTTAATTTAAAAATAATACTTAATTCATTTATATATTTACGAATTTAATAAATGATTTAAAATTAATTAATTAAAAATAAAAAAATAGCTATAATATGTATGCGGATCAAATGCGCGATGAAGCAAGCAAAGTGTTGAAGCCTAAGAATTTGATTAAAATACCTGTTGTTGGCATGGCTAGTGGACTTGGAGGCTTGTATGGGACAACATTGGGCCACAGCGGCATTGAGGGATTTGCACATTTAGGATGGACACCAGAGGCCTCATTTCCCTCTGTTGATTGGGTTCGTGATTATGCTTATGGCCATATGGGAGGAAGGGCAGCCGGAGGAATTGCGGAATCTCCTTTTAGGAAAAAACAAAAATTGAAAGCCACGAGAAGTTTGCATCAACCCGATTTACCACCGGCAACGCCGAGGAATGGATGAATAAATTGCCAAATTTTTTTGAATTATTTTTTATAAAATTATAAATTTTTCAATCTAAATTTTAATGTTTTTTGATTTATTAAAAAATTATTTCAATAAAATTTATAAACCATTATTTAAATTATACAATTCCGAATATAATATAAGTATAAGATATAACCAAATGAGATATAGCCCAGAAGCCAAAAAAAGTACAATTTGACATGTTGAAGGCAAATAAGTTCGGCAAATTTCGTCGGTTATCCCACTCACAAACAATACTATTTTTTGGCTAATTTAATTTATCTCGATTTTCCATATGTTGTCAGTCTTTTCAATTTCAAATTTTAATCCTAATTAAAGATTACTTTTAGATAAATTTATGTTTTAAAAAAATTTTTTGGGACAGTAAATTATAATTCGAATTGCGAGAATATAGCTAACAAATAAAAATTTTAAAAATTTAAAAAAATGAATTAATTTGATTTAAAAATATCACTCACTAACTAATAACCATTTTAATTCTTTATTTTTTGATTATTTTTTCTAAAATTAATAAATAATTTGGCTTTGACTGAATTAATTGTGAATATTAAATTTTATATCTAATAGAGTGAATTTTAGCGGCAAATTTAAAAAGAATTATTAAAGATAAAAATAAAAAATAAAATGGAACAAATTTATTCTGAAAATCATTAAAGGAAAATATTTTTGATTAAAAATATATTTTTTGTCAAAATGAAACGTGGTAAAAATACCAGTTTTTTTACTAATATTTTATTCATTTTATATTTCTATATTATATTTTTTTAATTAAATATTTCAGTCAGCAATGAATAAAAAATAATGTCAAAAATATTAAATTTAATACTATTATTTTTATTCTTCAATTTTGCTTTTCATTTATTGCTGC
The DNA here is from genome assembly GCA_030063045.1 of Pratylenchus scribneri. Lineage (NCBI taxonomy): Eukaryota > Metazoa > Nematoda > Chromadorea > Rhabditida > Pratylenchidae > Pratylenchus > Pratylenchus scribneri. The sequence continues at coordinate 752,158 of JAQSEB010000027.1, forward strand.
CTTCATCATCAGTTGAAGGCCTCATTTCTAATCAACGTTCATTCCGGGGGCCATAGTTCGTTAATAAATAAATAAATATTAGATTATATATTTCCTTTTTAGTCGTTCACCTTCTACTGGCATCCGTAGACCCTTACGGTTTGTTAAAAAAATTAAATAAATTTTTTCCTTTTTAAGTCCTCCACCTCCAACACCAAAAAGTGGAAGGACCATCATTGTTTGTAAAAATAAATAAATTATATTTTTTTCTTTTTCAGAAAAAAGACATCCGAAGACCATCAAAGTTTGTTAAATAAATAAATAAACAAATTAAAATAATTTCAGTCCTCCACCACCGCCACCAACAAAGACATTCATTTATCCTCCAATTACCATAGTTGGAAAAATAAATAAAATAAATATATTTTTTATTTTTTCAGTCATCAGCAGATGGAATTGAAGGATCAGCAGGGTTTGCTAAAATTTATTTAAATTTATATTTTTTTATTCAGTCCTCCAGGATCCCCTACAATAAAATACCTCCCACGAGAATCAGGAAAAACAATGTTTGTTAAACAAATATATATGTTATAAAAAAATAGGAAATAAATTAGTTCCGGAATTTATAAGATAGTGACCTAGTAAATTTTGTAAAAATCTCGGTTTCTAGACTTCTTGCCGATTCGAGAATAGGCTCATTTGATTCAGGATGATCGATTTATTCTATGAAATTTCTTTTTCGAACCGGTTTAGATATTAAAAATTGACTTATTAACAAAATTGGTTTTGTTTTAGTAACTTTTGACCGAATTAAAATAAATTTTTAAATTGAAATTTCATAAATTAAATAAATCATTCCGAATCATAGGAATCCGCTATCGAATCTTTATAAAGTCTAGAAACCATGGTTTCCAAAATAAATTGTTCTGATTTTAACTAAGTCCTGAATTAGACAATTTCTAATATTAGCTATAACATATTAATAAATAAATATATATTTTAATTCTTTTTCAGAACTCCACCATTAACAAAACAACAATATTATGATGAGCTGTCAAAAATATATCCCAAGTAAGTTAGAACTAATTTTGGAAACTTACTAATTCCGAATTAGCTAAAATCATTCTTTTTAAAAATCTAAAGGCTTAAAATGAGCTCTTTCGATTCTGAATGGTCGATTTAGTTAATTTGTGAAGTTAGTAACCGATATAAAACTTATAAAAAAATAAGCTAAATCACACAAAAATCACTATAATGATTTTTCTCTTCTTTTTCTATTAAATTTCGTCGGCGAAATCGCAGGCAATTTTTATGTAAATTTAACTTTAAATTAGGCATTTATTTTATTGTACCCCATTTTTCGGTCATGAGTAAAGTAATATGTCCCCCTATGTGTGTCATCAGGATTAGGGTTAGGGTCATTAGGGATTACCTGAGATTATTTCCTATCCCCGAATGACCCATAATTAACCTAACACTAATCCTCTGATGACACAATAGGGGAAAATTTAACTTTTCCCTATTTGAGCAAAAATAAATACAAAGTACATAAGTATAAATACGGCATATTATTAGCTTTTCAAAACCTCATATACCGAATTAAATCGAATGAGCCTCTTCTGATGATTGTATCAAAGCCCAGATTTGTAAAATTTACTATTCTAGCATGTAGTAAATTCTGAGGAATTAAAAAATTTCCAATATTTTCTGTAAGTTGTATATTTTCGCTTTCAGATCGTATCGTCCAGCTTATAGCCACTTGTTTGATGAAAATTACGAAGGGGAAACTATACTAAAGCCAAAACGGTAAAAAATTTTCTTAAAATTTAAAAACATATATTTCTTTCAGTTTTGAAAAATTGAGAGAGGGGTATATATATTATTTTTATTAAAAATATTTATATATTTATTTGTCAGTGTCCGTGAAAAGAAACGAAAATTTCGTAGATATTGCTGGAGGCGAAATTACAAACTAATGGAAGCAGGATGTCTTAAATTGGCAAATGCGTTACAATTCAAAAATTTGCCGACACTTGCTGCAGGGGGGCTAGCTGGATATGGTGGTCGTACAGCTGCCCAAGCATTGTTGGGAGCAGCTGGCTTTGCAGCGGCCGGACCAGTGGGTGCTGTTGCTGGTGCCGCTGTTGGTGGTGTGAGTGCGTATGTTACGTCAAGAGTTGCAAAAAGATTGGCCAGAGGAATAAGGAAAAATTATCGAAGTAGACAACTGCCTTGGCAAGAAAATTTTAAAGGGTAAGCTTTTAAGTTATTTGTTGGGGCATCACCAAAATGATACAAATATGGGTATTTGTACTATAAAAAATTTAAATAAATAGATATAATTAATGTTTTGGAGAAATTATTTAAAAACCAAATTAAAAAGAAAGAATGATTGTAAAAATAAGAATAAAAAAAAAATAGAAAATGTTTAGATGTTTGGATCAACAAAAATAGAAAATATTTAGATGTTTGGATCAACAAAAATATAAAATGTTTAGATGTTTGGATCAACAAAAATAGAAAATGTTTAGATGTTTGGATCAACAAAAATACAAAATGTTTAGATGTTTGAATCAAAAAAAATATAAAATGTTTGTAGAAAATATTTAGAAAAAAAAATATTAAAATTATATAATTACAATTATTTTAGCAATAAATTTAAGAGAATATGAACAAATTAATTATTCATATCTTAAAAATATTAATTGTAATTCCACCTACCATATAATATATTGATGAATTATATTAACAATCAAAAAATAGATGGAAAATGTATTTGGATCAAATGCGCAATGGCAAAACAGGCAAAATGATCAAGAAGACTAAGAATTGGTTCAAATTGCTTTCTGGTGGGGGCATTGCAGGCCTTGGAAATTTAGTAGGGACAGCATTGGGCCACGGCGGCATTGTTGGACTTGCAAATATTGGAGGGACAGCATTGGGCAGCTTGACCGGGATACCCTTTTTAGATTCAGCTGGTGGTGTGGCCCTAGGCTTTGCTGTCGGATTGGGAGCCGAATTAATCGGAGAGGGAATTGCGGTTTCTCCTTTGTTGGCTGCGAAAAAGTTAAATAATTGGAAAACAATGAGAAATATGCGTCAACCCGGTTTACCATCGGCAGTCTTGGAAAATGGCGAAATGTCAAGAAATGGATGATGAATAAAATGACATTAATATTTTATATATATTATAAAATGTTCATTCACTTTTTAAGCAATTATAAAGTAAATTTTCTAAATGAAAACATATATTTCTTATTAGTTAATCGAAAACACATTTTTCTTGGTCAAGAAAATAAGTTCTAATCAAAAACACATTCCTTTGCCATAAAAAAACATACATTTATTTAAATCGAAAACATATTCTAATCGAAAACATATTTTTATTAGTTAATCCAAAACACATTTTCTTAGTTAATCGAAAACATATTTTCTTAGTTAATCAAAAACATAATTTTCTTAGCTAACCGAAAACACATTTTACTTATTTAATCGAAAACACATTTTCTTAGTTAATCGAACAAACATATTTCTTAATTAAGCAAAAACACTTCTTAGTTAATCGAAAACATAGTTTTCTTAGTTAATCGAAAACACATTTTACTTATTTAATCGAAAACACATTTTCTTAGTTAATCGAACAAACATATTTCTTAATTAAGCAAAAACACTTCTTAGTTAATCGAAAACATAGTTTTCTTCATTAATCGAAAACACATTTTTCTTAGTTAATCGAAAACACATTTTCCTTAGTTAATCGAAAACACATTTTTCTAAGTAATACAATAATTAAAGTCGAATGTATTTTTGTATTTTTGCACTAATTACGCCTATTTTGTGTTTTTTTGCACTATTTCCGCCTATTTTGTGTTTTTGCATTAATTACGCCTTTTTTTTGCATTAATTCCGCCTATTTTGTTTTTTTGCACTAATAGTTTATACTTTATCTTTATATATTTCATATAATCTTGCTTATTTTGTATTTTTGCATTCGATTTATCCTCCTTTTCTTTTTCGTTCTGATTCCTCTTTTGTTCAATAGTGAATATAGGATCGGTAATTTTGATAAACCATCAATTGGATGACACCTAACTAAAATCCACATCCTTTAGCTTTGCAATGCAACTTTTTTGGCAAGATATTTTTCTACTTTTCTAAAATCCATCTTCGCAAATCAACAGATAAAGATCGGACGGGTCGAGTACCCGATCGAGTTTTTTCGGATTTCAGGTCAGGTTTTTTTCGGGTAACCCAACCCGAGAACACGACCGAGGCCCTGCTGGTCGATCTTTAATTACTAATTTAAACTTTAAAGCACGAATGGCAAATGAGTGAATGGTGAATAAAAGAATGAAAAATAGAATGAAAATAAATTTAAAAATTAACTCAATTAGTATTTATTTATAATTAATTAATCAAATTTAAATTTTTTATACATTTGTTAATTTCTTTTATATTTCCATTTTTTCGAAAATTTATAAAATTAAAAATCGATTGGCAATTTGACGTCGTCTGAATTAATTTTCTTATTAGCTTTTATGTCTTTTTGAATGAATTATTAGCGGCAAAAATGGGAATAAATTTAAAAAATTTATTCAGAAATGATCAAAAATAATCCACGTATATAAATTTTTGTCAAAAAGAAGAAATACCAGTTATTTTACACTCTCATATATTTTCTGACTTGAATAAAAATAATGTCAAAAATGTTAAATTTATTACTATTATTTGTATTCTTCAATTTTGCTTTTCATTTATTATTTTTGCCCTCATCAACAATTGAAGCCGCATTTCTAAAATCCGCTAAATCCGGGAACTATCGTTTATTCCGAGCACCATCATTGTTATTAAAAATAAAAAAAAGTTATAAACTTTTCTTTTTAGTGCCCTAGAAGTTCAACCATCACCATCTGCACCATTAAATGGCCTCGGAGCAGCACAATTGGCAGCCGTCCAACATGTGGCGGCAAATTGGTTACGACGTGCTGGCGTCCGGTAAATTGGATTTATGTTAATTTTGGAAATTGGCTTAATTTAGAATTAGCTAGATTTTGGAATACTATCTAATTTTGAATAATATCTTTTCTAAGAAGCCTAGAGAATCACGAAATAGGCTCATTCGATTCATCAGCATTTTAAATTTAATCATTGAAATTTCAATTTCGGTACTTATAGATTGTGTATCCTCTTTTTGAGTCAATTGGGTAATAGTGATGGGTCCTCCCTATGGATCCTCAGAATCAGAATTAGGGCTAGTGTCATTAGGGAGTACCTGAAATTATTTCCTATCTCTGAGACTCTGAATGAACCCTAATGAATCTAACCCTAATCTTGATGACCCATATGGTGCTAAGTCGATTCCAAAAATTCTGCAAATATAAGTTTATGACTTCTAATAAATCAGAAACCGATTTTAGACTCTATAAAATTTATACTATTTTGTAGATCTCATCAAGACGCATTGAATAGTATAAAAAAATTCCAAAAGATAAAGTTTTAAACCGTTTAAACCATTTTTTATATTTTTTGGTTTAAAACTCGTTAATTTGGCACAAGCACAACCCTTTGTCTTTTGTGGAATTGATCCCGGACGAACCATAGTATAGGAGGGGACAGAACCTTCATTCCTTCTAAAAAAAAAGAGGATTCAAAGTGTACAACTACCTCAATTGCCGACCTTTGTATAGTTTGCAAAATCTAAACTCTGATTAGAGTTAAACAACGGTAGTGATTTTCAAAATAAAATCATATTGAAATATAATTAACTAAATCGACTACAATAAGTCGATTGAGCCTATTCCCGAGTTTATATGATATCAAGAAATAGAGATTTCTAAAACTAGTTAGCGCAAATATCTAGTAAATTCCGGAATTAGCCAATTTCCGATATTTTTTCTAAAATATATATTTCCCTTTTCAGTAATCCACCATCATCACCTCCGCCAGCAAATGGCATGCCAAGAATTGGATGAATATTTAAATTGCCATTGATATTTCGATATAATAATTATAAAATTTTTCATAAATTTTTATAAATTATAAAAATTTTCAATGGGAATTTTATTTTTATTTAATTTATTAAAAGATAATTTTGATCACATTTTAACCCATTATTTAAATTATGGCATTTCGAATTTAAATAAATTGAGATGAGATTGCCAGAGAGTCAAAAATTCAAATTTGACGAGGAAATTAAATGCATTTAGTGGGTTTGGAGGAATGGTCTTTCTGCAACTTCGGCGGATATCAAAACAGATTCTTTCTTATTATTTTTTTTTTTGAAATTAATTCAATTTTTCAAATTCAGGGAAACCAGAATAATTTTTTAACTTTTTCATTATGTTACGTTTTATCGAAATATTGCTTATTTCAATTTCATTATTCTGAAAAATGTTGCCAGAAAGTTTTATTTTTAAAATTAATTGCTTTAGGGTAAAAATTATAATGATCAAATCATTTTTAATTGGAACAATATTACTAAAAAATTAAAATAGAGAAATTCAATTATATTTTAAAATTTTATTCACTGTTCCATCAACAATTTTATTCTAACAGAGAAGGCGGAACATAGTCTCCTCTCATCTACGCCCAAAAATTTTATGAATGTAAAGAAAGAGTGACAGAAAAGGAATTAAATGAAACCCCGAAAAATGTAAAATCAACAGGCATTTTCCATTTTGCCTTCTTCTTTTTCTTGGCCTTCCATTTCAATGGCGAACAAGAATGAAAGAGGCGAAAACTTAATGAAATAAAATAATTAAAAGAATTATTTGAAATGATTAAAACCTCCAATAGCATACACCAAGATGGAAACCGTATGGCCATAACTATCATTGTAATGCTTGTTCTTGGATTCAATCTTGATCTTGAATTTGAATTTATCCTTGGCTTCAATTTCTAAAATAAAATAATTAATTTATGGAGCAAAATTTAAAGTCTACCATCCAACATAATGCACATGCAAATAATCAGAATGAAGGCAAAAGCGATTGAAGAATGTCGCATTTTCAAATAAAAAAATCCCAAACAGATTTTATGGAAGGATACCAAGTTTTTTTCGCTTAATAAAATATGGATATTTTGAATATTTATTAATTAAAAACTATAAAAAAATGAAAATAAATGAATGATTCAATAAAATTGAGAAGAAAAATTTTTAATGGACCAAATATGATGTCTGATTCATTCGACGAAAAAAAAAGAGAAATAGGAATATGAAAAGTAAAAGCAAATGAATTAAACTAATTTAACAAATTTGAAAATTTTGTAGTGAATACAGATCCAATTTTATCTTATATTTCCGCGTGTTTTCATCTAATTCCGCCTGTTTTGTCTTTTTGCATTAATTCCGCCTGATTTGTGTTTTTGCACTAATTCCGCCTATTTGTGTTTTTGCACTAATCCCGCCTGTTTTGGGTTTTTGCACTAATTCCGCCTATTTGTGTTTTTGCACTAATCCCGCCTATTTTGGGTTTTTGCACTAATTCCGCCTGTTTTTTGTTTTTGCACTAATTCCGCCTGTTTTGGGTTTTTGCACTAATTCCGCCTGTTTTGTGTTTTTGCACTAATCCCGCCTGTTTTGTGTTTTTGCACTAATTTCGTCTTTTTTGTGTTTTTGCACTAATTCCACATGTTTTATGTTTTTCAGTAATTCCGCCTGATTCCTAGTGAAATATACTCGAACACGCCTAAATTCTTCAAAATTTGAAGAAACCGGAATAATTTTTTGTTTCAATATGCTATATTTTCTTAAAAATTTGTTGCTTTCAATTTCAGATTAAAATCTTACTGTGATAAATATTGCCAAAAATTTATTGTATATTTCAAATTTCTTAGGGCTTAAAAAATTTATAATCATTTTTAAATCCATATCGAATAAAATGAGATTCAAGATATAAAAATAGACAAATTCAATTATGTTTTAAAATTTTATTCATTGTTCCTTCAACATTTGAATTCTAATAGTGAGGCCGAAACATTTTTTTCTCATCTACACCCAAAATTGTATGAATTTAAAAAAAGAGACAGAATAAAAATTAAATAAAACTCCGAAAATATTAAAAACAGGCATTTTCCATTGTGACTTCTTCTTCTTGGCCCTCCTTTTCATGTACGAACAAGCATGAAAGAGGCGAAAACTTAATGAAATTATAAAGAAAATAAATATATTTGAAAGAGTAAAACCTCCAATGGCAAGCAGCAAGATGGAAACAATAGGCCCGAAAGAACCATTCTTGAAAGAACTATTCTTGATTTTGGCATAACTTCCTAGAAATTAAATTTAAAAAAATATTTTTAGGATTTAACATTATACCCTCGCATGTGCAACCAAGACGATCAAGTTCAAATCTGGTTTTTCCATTCTTAGCCAGCTCAAAGTAAACGTCAGAACAGGTGCCGCAACCCTTGTACTTGTCTGAACAAAATTTAATATAAGAATTTTCACATTTTATCTTTTTATTACATTTGAAACCAATTGTGTCACATTTGAATTTGACGCATGTGTTGACACCAATTGGGCAAATCACTTTACCTTCTTCAATTTCCTCCTTATTACCACGCCAATCTTCCGACTTATATTCAGCCTCGCATTCATTGAAATTCGATCCAGAATTGTGACCGTGATCGTGCCAGTGTTCGTGTGAGTGCGAGTGTGTATCGCCAAACTTAACTTTGTTTTTGATCTTGAATTTGAATTTATTCTTGGCATCAATTTCTAAATACAATAATTAAGTTATGGAGCAAAAATTAAAGTCCATACCATTCAACAAAATGCCCAGAACCATAAACAGAATGAAAGTGAAAGCGATCGAAAATTGTTGCATTTCAATGAAAAAATCCCAAAATGAAGGAGTTTGTGGCTTAATATAATTGGGTTTTATGATTTTTTTTAATAATAATTGATTTAATGAAAAAAAAAATGAAAATGAACGAATGATTCAATAAAATTGAGATGGAAAATTTTTAATTGCTCAAAAAATAATACCTGATTCATTCAATGGATAAGAAGAGGGAAATAGGAAAATGAAAAGAAAAAGTTAATGAATTTAAATAAATATATGAAATTTGAAAATTTTTGAGTAGATACCGAATGGCAATTTTATGTTAATTATGCCTATTTTTTATATTTCCTCTAATTCTGCCTGTTTTGTGTTTTTGCACTAATTCCGCCTGTTTTATGTTTTTGCACTAATTCCGCTTATTTGTGTTTTTGCACTAATTCCGCCTATTTGTGTTTTTGCACTAATTCCGCCTGTTTTGTGTTTTTGCACCAATTCCGCCTATTTGTGTTTTTGCACTAATTCCGCCTGTTTTGTGTTTTTGCACCAATTCCGTCTATTTTATGTTTTTGCACTAATTCCGCCTATTTTGTGTTTTTGCACTAATTCCGCCTATTTTGTGTTTTTCCACTAATTCCGCCTGTTGAATATTATTTTGAATTGAAAATTTAGTGATTTTGAAAGAAATCAACAATATTAATATGTTTCAAAAAATGTCAATTAATTCTAAAATGTTGAATAAAATGTGATTAATTAAAAAAATTTTTTCTGCTGTTGTCTATTTTTATTTTCCAGTTATTTGTATATATGTTTAATCGTCCCATTTTTGCTTTTTCTTGGTAATAATCGGCAATACTTACCAAGATGGCAAAATATAATAAATGAATAACAGATTTGAATTCTTTTTGCCCGATTACACTAAAAAACGAATTTTTAGGCAAAAAATAAATTTTTATTTTTTTATTAAAAAAGGCGAGGTTAAACCAAAGTATTATCATAATGCTAAATTCAATCCAATTGGATTATATATTTCATTTTAATTTTCTATTTTGCTATAAATAATATTTTGAAAATATTTTCTATCCCGAAATGCATTGATTGCATAATAAAAAATAAAATAAAAATTCAATCTAATTTTATTGAATTTTTAATATGCTAAATTTATTCCAATTGGATTAATTTATTTCATTTTAATTGTCTATTTTGCTATGAATAATATTTTGAAAATATTTTCTATCCCGAAATGCATAGATGGGAAAATAAAAAATAAAATAAAAATTCAATCTAATTTTATTGAATTTTTTAATTCCATTTTCTTTGCTAAATTCATTCCAATTGGATTAATTTATTTCATTTTAATTGTCTATTTTGCTATATATAATATTTTTAAAATATTTTCTATCCCGAAATGCATAGATGAGATAATAAAAAATTAAATAAAAATTCAATCTAATTTTATTGAATTTTTAATTCCTGCTAAATTCATTCCAATTGGATTAATTTATTTCATTTTAATTGTCTATTTTGCTATATATAATATTTTTAAAATATTTTCAATCCCGAAATGCATTGATTGGATAATAAAAAGTTAAATAAAAATTCAATCTAATTTTATTGAATTTTTAATATACTAAATTCATTCCAATTGGATTAATTTATTTCATTTTAATTGTCTATTTTGCTATATATAATATTTTTAAAATATTTTCTATCCCGAAATGCATAGATAGGAAAATAAAAAATTAAATAAAAATTCAATCTAATTTTATTGAATTTTTGATTCTATTTTCTTTGCTAAATTCATTCCAATTGGATTAATTTATTTCATTTTAATTATCTATTTTGCTATATATAATATTTTGAAAATATTTTCTATCCCGAAATGCATAGATAGGAAAATAAAAAATTAAATAAAAATTCAATCTAATTTTATTGAATTTTTTCTATGCTAAATTCATTCCAATTGGATTAATTTATTTCATTTTAATTATCTATTTTGCTATATATAATATTTTGAAAATATTTTCTATCCCGAAATGCATAGATAGGAAAATAAAAAATTAAATAAAAATTCAATCTAATTTTATTGAATTTTTTCTATGCTAAATTCATTCCAATTGGATTAATTTATTTCATTTTAATTATCTATTTTGCTATATATAATATTTTGAAAATATTTTCTATCCCGAAATGCATAGATAGGAAAATAAAAAATTAAATAAAAATTCAATCTAATTTTATTGAATTTTTTCTATGCTAAATTCATTCCAATTGGATTTCAAATTTTATTGAATTTTTTCTAAACTAAATTCATTCCAATTGGATTAATTTATTTCATTTTAATTATCTATTTTGCTATATATAATTTTTTGAAAATATTTTCTATCCCGAAATGCATAGATAGGAAAATAAAAAATTAAATAAAAATTCAATCTAATTTTATTGAATTTTTGATTCTATTTTCTTTGCTAAATTCATTCCAATTGGATTAATTTATTTCATTTTAATTATCTATTTTGCTATATATAATATTTTGAAAATATTTTCTATCCCGAAATGCATAGATAGGAAAATAAAAAATTAAATAAAAATTCAATCTAATTTTATTGAATTTATAATTCCTGCTAAATTCATTCCAATTGGATTAATTTATTTCATTTTAATTGTCTATTTTGCTATATATAATATTTTTAAAATATTTTCTATCCCGAAATGCATAGATAGGAAAATAAAAAGTTAAATAAAAATTCAATCTAATTTTATTGAATTTTTAATATGCTAAATTCATTCCAATTGGATTAATTTATTTCATTTTAATTATCTATTTTGCTATATATAATATTTTGAAAATATTTTCTATCCCGAAATGCATAGATAGGAAAATAAAAAATTAAATAAAAATTCAATCTAATTTTATTGAATTTTTAATTCCTGCTAAATTCATTCCAATTGGATTAATTTATTTCATTTTAATTATCTATTTTGCTATATATAATATTTTGAAAATATTTTCTATCCCGAAATGCATAGATAGGAAAATAAAAAATTAAATAAAAATTCAATCTAATTTTATTGAATTTTTAATTCCTGCTAAATTCATTCCAATTGGATTAATTTATTTCATTTTAATTGTCTATTTTGCTATATATAATATTTTTAAAATATTTTCTATCCCGAAATGCATAGATAGGAAAATAAAAAGTTAAATAAAAATTCAATCTAATTTTATTGAATTTTTAATATGCTAAATTCATTCCAATTGGATTAATTTATTTCATTTTAATTATCTATTTTGCTATATATAATATTTTGAAAATATTTTCTATCCCGAAATGCATAGATAGGAAAATAAAAAATTAAATAAAAATTCAATCTAATTTTATTGAATTTTTAATTCCTGCTAAATTCATTCCAATTGGATTAATTTATTTCATTTTAATTGTCTATTTTGCTATATATAATATTTTTAAAATATTTTCTATCCCGAAATGCATAGATAGGAAAATAAAAAGTTAAATAAAAATTCAATCTAATTTTATTGAATTTTTAATATGCTAAATTCATTCCAATTGGATTAATTTATTTCATTTTAATTATCTATTTTGCTATATATAATATTTTGAAAATATTTTCTATCCCGAAATGCATAGATAGGAAAATAAAAAATTAAATAAAAATTCAATCTAATTTTATTGAATTTTTAATTCCTGCTAAATTCATTCCAATTGGATTAATTTATTTCATTTTAATTATCTATTTTGCTATATATAATATTTTGAAAATATTTTCTATCCCGAAATGCATAGATAGGAAAATAAAAAATTAAATAAAAATTCAATCTAATTTTATTGAATTTTTAATTCCTGCTAAATTCATTCCAATTGGATTAATTTATTTCATTTTAATTGTCTATTTTGCTATATATAATATTTTTAAAATATTTTCTATCCCGAAATGCATAGATAGGAAAATAAAAAGTTAAATAAAAATTCAATCTAATTTTATTGAATTTTTAATATGCTAAATTCATTCCAATTGGATTAATTTATTTCATTTTAATTATCTATTTTGCTATATATAATATTTTGAAAATATTTTCTATCCCGAAATGCATAGATAGGAAAATAAAAAATTAAATAAAAATTCAATCTAATTTTATTGAATTTTTTCTATGCTAAATTCATTCCAATTGGATTTCAAATTTTATTGAATTTTTTCTAAACTAAATTCATTCCAATTGGATTAATTTATTTCATTTTAATTATCTATTTTGCTATATATAATTTTTTGAAAATATTTTCTATCCCGAAATGCATAGATAGGAAAATAAAAAATTAAATAAAAATTCAATCTAATTTTATTGAATTTTTGATTCTATTTTCTTTGCTAAATTCATTCCAATTGGATTAATTTATTTCATTTTAATTATCTATTTTGCTATATATAATATTTTGAAAATATTTTCTATCCCGAAATGCATAGATAGGAAAATAAAAAATTAAATAAAAATTCAATCTAATTTTATTGAATTTTTTCTATGCTAAATTCATTCCAATTGGATTAATTTATTTCATTTTAATTATCTATTTTGCTATATATAATATTTTGAAAATATTTTCTATCCCGAAATGCATAGATAGGAAAATAAAAAATTAAATAAAAATTCAATCTAATTTTATTGAATTTTTTCTATGCTAAATTCATTCCAATTGGATTTCAAATTTTATTGAATTTTTAATATACTAAATTCATTCCAATTGGATTAATTTATTTCATTTTAATTGTCTATTTTGCTATATATAATATTTTTAAAATATTTTCAATCCCGAAATGCATTGATTGGATAATAAAAAGTTAAATAAAAATTCAATCTAATTTTATTGAATTTTTAATTCCATTTTCTATGCTAAATTCATTCCAATTGGATTAATTTATTTCATTTTAATTGTCTATTTTGCTATGAATAATATTTTGAAAATATTTTCTATCCCGAAATGCATAGATGAGATAATAAAAAATTAAATAAAAATTCAATCTAATTTTATTGAATTTTTAATATGCTAAATTCATTCCAATTGGATTAATTTATTTCATTTTAATTGTCTATTTTGCTATGAATAATATTTTTAAAATATTTTCTATCCCGAAATGCATTGATTGGATCATAAAAAGTTAAATAAAAATTCATTCAAATTTTTTTGAATTTTTTAATAAGCTAAATTCATTCCAATTGGTTTAATTTATTTCATTTTAATTGTCTATTTTGCTATATATAATATTTTGAAAATATTTTCTATCCCGAAATGCATTGATTGGATAATAAAAAGTTAAATAAAAATTCATTATAATTTTATTGAATTTTTAATTCCATTTTCTATGCTAAATTCATTCCAATTGGATTAATTTATTTCATTTTAATTGTCTATTTTGCTATGAATAATATTTTGAAAATATTTTCTATCCCGAAATGCATTGATTGGATCATAAAAAGTTAAATAAAAATTCATTCAAATTTTTTTGAATTTTTTAATAAGCTAAATTCATTCCAATTGGTTTAATTTATTTCATTTTAATTGTCTATTTTGCTATATATAATATTTTGAAAATATTTTCTATCCCGAAATGCATTGATTGGATAATAAAAAGTTAAATAAAAATTCATTATAATTTTATTGAATTTTTAATTCCATTTTCTATGCTAAATTCATTCCAATTGGATTAATTTATTTCATTTTAATTGTCTATTTTGCTATGAATAATATTTTTAAAATATTTTCTATCCCGAAATGCATTGATTGGATAATAAAAAGTTAAATAAAAATTCATTATAATTTTATTGAATTTTTAATTCCATTTTCTATGCTAAATTCATTCCAATTGGATTAATTTATTTCATTTTAATTGTCTATTTTGCTATGAATAATATTTTTAAAATATTTTCTATCCCGAAATGCATTGATTGGATAATAAAAAGTTAAATAAAAATTCATTATAATTTTATTGAATTTTTAATTCCATTTTCTTTGTTAAATTCATTCCAATTGGATTAATTTATTTCATTTTAATTGTCTATTTTGCTATATATAATATTTTGAAAATATTTTCTATCCCGAAATGCATTGATTGGATCATAAAAAGTTAAATAAAAATTCATTCAAATTTTTTTGAATTTTTTAATAAGCTAAATTCATTCCAATTGGATTAATTTATTTAATTTTAATTGTCTATTTTCAAAAGAATATTATTTTGAAAATATTTTCTATCCCGAAATGCATTGATTGGATCATAAAAAGTTAAATAAAAATTCATTCAAATTTTATTGAATTTTTTAATTCCATTTTCTTTGTTAAATTCATTCCAATTGGATTAATTTATTTCATTTTAATTGTCTATTTTGCTATGAATAATATTTTGAAAATATATTCTATCCCGAAATGCATAGATAGGAAAATAAAAAATAAAATAAAAATTCAATCTAATTTTATTGAATTTTTAATATGCTAAATTCATTCCAATTGGATTAATTTATTTAATTTTAATTGTCTATTTTGCTATGAATAATATTTTGAAAATATATTCTATCCCGAAATGCATAGATAGGAAAATAAAAAATAAAATAAAAATTCAATCTAATTTTATTGAATTTTTAATATGCTAAATTCATTCCAATTGGATTAATTTATTTAATTTTAATTGTCTATTTTCAAAAGAATATTATTTTGAAAATATTTTCTATCCCGAAATGCATTGATTGGATCATAAAAAATTAAATAAAAATTCAATCTAATTTTATTGAATTTTTAATTTCATTTTTTTTTTGCTAAATTCATTCCAATTGGATTAATTTATTTTATTTTATTTGTCTATTTTGCTATGAATAATATTTTGAAAATATTTTCTATCCCGAAATGCATTGATTGATCATAAAAAATTAAATAAAAATTCAATCTAATTTTATTGAATTTTTTAATTCTATTTTCTTTGTTAAATTCATTCCAATTGGATTAATTTATTTCATTTTATTTGTCTATTTTGCTATGAATAATATTTTGAAAATATTTTCTATCCCGAAATGCATAGATAGGAAAATAAAAAATAAAATAAAAATTCAATCTAATTTTATTGAATTTTTAATATGCTAAATTCATTCCAATTGGATTAATTTATTTCATTTTATTTGTCTATTTTGCTATGAATAATATTTTGAAAATATTTTCTATCCCGAAATGCATTGATTGATCATAAAAAATTAAATAAAAATTCAATCTAATTTTATTGAATTTTTAATATGCTAAATTCATTCCAATTGGATTAATTTATTTCATTTTAATTGTCTATTTTGCTATATATAATATTTTGAAAATATTTTCTATCCCGAAATGCATAGATAGGAAAATAAAAAATTAAATAAAATTTCAATCTAATTTTATTGAATTTTTAATATGCTAAATTCATTCCAATTGGATTAATTTATTTCATTTTATTTGTCTATTTTGCTATGAATAATATTTTGAAAATATTTTCTATCCCGAAATGCATAGATAGGAAAATAAAAAATTAAATAAAATTTCAATCTAATTTTATTGAATTTTTAATATGCTAAATTCATTCCAATTGGATTAATTTATTTCATTTTAATTGTCTATTTTGCTATATATAATATTTTGAAAATATTTTCTATCCCGAAATGCATAGATAAGAAAATAAAAAATTAAATAAAAATTCAATCTAATTTTATTGAATTTTTAATATGCTAAATTCATTCCAATTGGATTAATTTATTTCATTTTAATTCTCTATTTTGCTATGAATAATATTTTGAAAATATTTTCTATCCCGAAATGCATAGATAGGAAAATAAAAAATAAAATAAAAATTCAATCTAATTTTATTGAATTTTTTAATTCCATTTTCTTTGCTAAATTCATTCCAATTGGATTAATTTATTTCATTTAAATTGTCTATTTTGCTATATATAATATTTATAAAATATTTTCTATCCCGAAATGCATAGATAGGAAAATAAAAAATAAAATAAAAATTCAATCTAATTTTATTGAATTTTTTATTTCATTTTTTTTGCTAAATTCATTCCAATTGGATTAATTTATTTCATTTAAATTGTCTATTTTCAAAAGAATATTATTTTGAAAATATTTTCTATCCCGAAATGCATTGATTGGATCATAAAAAGTTAAATAAAAATTCATTCAAATTTTATTGAATTTTTTAATAAGCTAAATTCATTCCAATTGGATTAATTTATTTCATTTTAATTGTCTATTTTGCTATATATAATATTTTTAAAATATTTTCTATCCCGAAATGCATAGATAGGAAAATAAAAAATTAAATAAAAATTCATTATAATTTTATTGAATTTTTAATATGCTAAATTCATTCCAATTGGATTAATTTATTTCATTTTAATTGTCTATTTTGCTATATATAATATTTTTAAAATATTTTCTATCCCGAAATGCATTGATTGGATAATAAAAAGTTAAATAAAAATTCATTATAATTTTATTGAATTTTTAATATGCTAAATTCATTCCAATTGGATTAATTTATTTCATTTTAATTGTCTATTTTGCTATATATAATATTTTTAAAATATTTTCTATCCCGAAATGCATTGATTGGATAATAAAAAGTTAAATAAAAATTCATTATAATTTTATTGAATTTTTAATATGCTAAATTCATTCCAATTGGATTAATTTATTTCATTTTAATTGTCTATTTTGCTATATATATTATTTTGAAAATATTTTCTATCCCGAAATGCATAGATAGGAAAATAAAAAGTTAAATAAAAATTCATTATAATTTTATTGAATTTTTAATATGCTAAATTCATTCCAATTGGATTAATTTATTTCATTTTAATTGTCTATTTTGCTATATATATTATTTTGAAAATATTTTCTATCCCGAAATGCATAGATAGGAAAATAAAAAGTTAAATAAAAATTCATTATAATTTTATTGAATTTTTAATATGCTAAATTCATTCCAATTGGATTAATTTATTTCATTTTAATTGTCTATTTTGCTATATATAATATTTTTAAAATATTTTCTATCCCGAAATGCATAGATAGGAAAATAAAAAATTAAATAAAAATTCAATCTAATTTTATTGAATTTTTAATATGCTAAATTCATTCCAATTGGATTAATTTATTTCATTTTAATTGTCTATTTTGCTATATATAATATTTTTAAAATATTTTCTATCCCGAAATGCATTGATTGGATAATAAAAAGTTAAATAAAAATTCATTATAATTTTATTGAATTTTTAATATGCTAAATTCATTCCAATTGGATTAATTTATTTCATTTTAATTGTCTATTTTGCTATATATAATATTTTTAAAATATTTTCTATCCCGAAATGCATAGATAGGAAAATAAAAAGTTAAATAAAAATTCAATCTAATTTTATTGAATTTTTAATATGCTAAATTCATTCCAATTGGATTAATTTATTTCATTTTAATTGTCTATTTTGCTATATATAATATTTTTAAAATATTTTCTATCCCGAAATGCATTGATTGGATAATAAAAAGTTAAATAAAAATTCATTATAATTTTATTGAATTTTTAATATGCTAAATTCATTCCAATTGGATTAATTTATTTCATTTTAATTGTCTATTTTGCTATATATATTATTTTGAAAATATTTTCTATCCCGAAATGCATAGATAGGAAAATAAAAAATTAAATAAAAATTCAATCTAATTTTATTGAATTTTTAATATACTAAATTCATTCCAATTGGATTAATTTATTTCATTTTAATTGTCTATTTTGCTATATATAATATTTTTAAAATATTTTCTATCCCGAAATGCATTGATTGGATCATAAAAAGTTAAATAAAAATTCAATCTAATTTTATTGAATTTTTAAAATGCTAAATTCATTCCAATTGGATTAATTTATTTCATTTTAATTGTCTATTTTGCTATATATAATATTTTTAAAATATTTTCTATCCCGAAATGCATTGATTGGATCATAAAAAGTTAAATAAAAATTCAATCTAATTTTATTGAATTTTTAAAATGCTAAATTCATTCCAATTGGATTAATTTATTTCATTTTAATTGTCTATTTTGCTATGAATAATATTTTTAAAATATTTTCTCTCCCGAAATGCATAGATTGGATCATAAAAAATTAAATAAAAATTCAATCTAATTTTATTGAATTTTTAATATGCTAAATTCATTGCAATTGGATTAATTTATTTCATTTTAATTGTCTATTTTGCTATGAATAATATTTTGAAAATATATTCTATCCCGAAATGCATTGATTTGATCATAAAAAATTAAATAAAAATTCAATCTAATTTTATTGAATTTTCAATTCCATTTTCTTTGCTAAATTCATTCCAATTGGATTAATTTATGTTTAAATCATTTTTAACTAGAATATATATTATATGTATATTTATAATAAACAAAAAAAAAAACAAATTCAATTATATTTTGAAATTTTATTCATTTTTCCATCAACATTTGAATTTTAACAGAAAGGGCGGAACATATTCTCTCTCATTCTCATCTACGCCCAAAAATTGTAAAAAAGAAAATAAAAATTAATTTAAAAATTCCCAAAAAACAGCGCCCTCATTTATTTTGCTTTTTTCTTCTTTTGCCACCATTTTTCAATTATGGAAAAGGATGAAAGAGATGAACACTGTTGAAATTTAAAATGAATTATATATAAAAATGCCATCCTCCAAAGCTCAGCAAAAACATCGAGAACAAATTGCCATAAGCACTATCGGCAGTTTCTTCAATGGCACCCTCAGCATTTTTGGCAGTTGTAGTTGTAGTTGCAATACGGATAGTGGTGGTAGTAATATTCGTAAGTGACTGAATGTTTGGCATCACTTTCTTAAAAAATTCCATTTTATAAAATATTCTCATGAATGTTACCTTCGCATTTAACCAAGCTCATCATAATAGGCTTTGCTACGTTCATGATCGCCTGCGGTCATATTTGAATATATGTCATTACAAGTGCCGCATGCCTTGATTTTCGCTGAGAATAAAATGATTAATGATTATCAAAATTTTCATATATTTCCCATTTTTTAATTTTTACCCCTGAATTCATCTGATGAATCGCATATAAATTTGAAGCAACGTGTAACGCCAAATGTGCATGTTTCGTTGCCATCTTTAATTTCTGCATACTCTACAGAATACCCGGTTATTTTCAATCCGCTTTCGCATTCAAGTGCATCTGGTAATTGGATAAATTATACTAATTTAATTAATTATTTAGGAAAGCAGGAATTCATTTAGTCAGAAAAAAATAATAAAAATTTCACACTTATTTAATTAATTTTTCCAAATAAAAAACAATTAAATAAGTCTAAAGATAATTTTTTAATTATTAGAACATTATTTTCGAAGACGAAGAAATTCTCAAAAAATGTATCAGATTTTCATATAATCAAAGGGAAATTTATTTGAAAATGACAATTATTTTCTTGAATTTTTGTGGTAAAATTTTCTTCAAAAATTAAAAATTTAAAACATTTACTAAATCCAATTTAAATTTTCATACCGCTCAAGCCTACGTTCATTGTCATAAGCAGAATGAAGGTAAAAACGATTGAAAAATGCTTCATAATAATACAAAAATTCCAGCAGATAATTTTATTGTAGATAAATTTTTTTCTTTGTAAAATTGGTTTATTACGAATTTTGTTAATAAATAATTAAAATAAAAAAATGAATGAATGAAAATGAATGATTAAAATTTCTCGGGAAAATTTTTGATTGCCACAAATCAAAAAGTTGTCTGATTCATTTGATGAAAAAAAATAAAAAGGAAAAATTAAAATGAAAATATCAGAATGAATATATGCCAAATTCAAATTGAAAAACGTTTATTTAAAAGAGTCTAATTTTTTCAATTTTTGTCTTGAAATCCGTAACAAAATAAATATCGAAAAGAAAATTTTTTGTGGACTAATTTTGTATATATTTATTAATTTCTTGGTATTTTGTAAAAATATAGTCACAAAGGATAAAGGAATTTATGAAAATGAATATTTAATAGTTAAATATTGATAATATTTTTGAATTGAATTTAATGGAATACTAATACTAATCATAAAATTGAATCGAAAATATAAAATTTATTCCCAATTATAAATCGGAAAATATAAAATGAACAAAGGATATTAGAAATGAAATTAAAATTAGAATTAAAAATAAAATAAAAAATTTGATAAAAAGTTTTCCGCACTATGCCTGTAAATATTTCCCTCCATTTTTGAAAAATACAATTTTTTTTAAATTTGTGTATAGTGCCTTTTTTTTAATATATCAACTGCGACTACAAGAGGAAAAAATCAAAAAACAATGAATAGAATTCATTAAAAAATCCACACGAAATACGACTGAAGCCATGGAAGATGGAATTTATGCAGTAACATTTTCTGGTATTGGCGGATTTTGGACAACAACCGCCGCTTTTGTTTCCCCCAAAATCTTTGTTGTGTTCATTGCTGAGGGCGACACGTGATTGGCTCCTTTCAGCACGGTCATGCCATTGATGTGCCCAACACGGGATGGCATGAAAATTTTTGCAAACAGAATTCGACAATCCTCGCGCATTGTTTTGTTCAATGCCAAGTAGATGACGGGTGGGAAACCTAATTGGTCCGATAAATATGTGTTTCATATTCTCTGGACGATGTTTTCCTTAACTTACCATGAATGTGGAACCTAAAAACAATAAAATATGAAAAATATTTACAAAAATAAAATTAAGAAAAATTAATTAATTTTTATTTAAATTTAATTTTTTAATTTAAAATTTTTTTATTTTTAAAATTTTTCTTTAATTTTTAAAATATTTTTTTAACGAATAATCATCTAAAATACCAAGCAAATTGGCCCATTGTCACCACCCACTGGGCCGGATTCATGCGCTCCAAAATGGCATACAAAATGCATGCCACTGTGTTCATGGCGGAAATTATGAAAACTTGGAGAAAAATCTGTGCACAAAAAATTATCATTTTTTTCCAGCAACAGGAATTTCACCGTTTGCTCGGCGTCGGTAACATTAAAAGTTGGCCGGTATTTTATTTTGACGGCAATGCAAAAAATCATGTAAATGATTGGAGAGGCGATTCCCACCACCGACTCATGGTAGGTGTGCAAATGGACAACGAACTGTGGAAGGAAATTTATTAAAATTTAGGCAATTGTAAAGAATTCTGGTCCGAAAAAATTTTTTTAAAGATTTTATTTGTTTTTTTTTTCAAAATTAATTTCTGGGGATTTTCGGGGTCGTAGAACACGAATCAACATCGATTTTGTCTTATATTGCCTTTTTGGTAAGAAATGCCGATTCCATGAAAAAGGGGGACCAAGGGCACTTTTAGTGGAAATTTTTTTACATGGCTCATAACTTACTTAAATTTGAGTATTATCTTATAAAAATGGTATCATTCCAACACGATGAGCTGCATCGATTGAGCTATAATATTGCGATGGAAAAAATTTCCACCAAAAGTTCCCTTGGTCCCCCCTTTGCTTTTCATGGTAAAAGTCGGCATTTTCTTACCAAGAAGGCAATATATGGCAAATGGATGTTAGATTCGTTTTCTACGACTCCGAAAACCCTCAGAAAATAGTTTTTGAAAAATTCAAAAAAAAATTGGGACCACAATTCTTTAAAATTGCCAGAATTTATAATTTGCACAAACTTCGCCATTGGCATCCTCGCGGATTCCCATAAAAGGGTCGAAAAACCTGAATGACTTATTTTTTTGGTTCAAAAATAAAAAATTGAAACCAGGCAAAATAAATTGCAGAGAAAATTGCCGGTTTCTGGAAGAGAAACCAATAAACCGCGTATGCAGTGCAGCCCGACAGCCAAATCCATACACGCCATCCCTTGAACAAACGCTCGGCCATGTCATGCCAAACCATGTCCAAACAGCGATTCAGCGCAAGCACCTATGTGAGAATTGAGGATGGAATAATTGTGAAAAAAAATGAAGAGGCTTAGCGACATTTGCAGACTCAACATTTGCAGACGAAACGGCCTCTGGTGCCGATAATGGCTAAGCTACTGTTGTATTATTTAGGGCATATTATTAAGCATAAAATTAACTATAAAATGATATCAAATACATTGGGAAATGTTGAAAATTCATCGAATTATGGCTAAAAAACCGTTAAAAACAACATTTTAATTAATCCAAAGGTTTTTTGGCCATAACTCGATAAATATTTGATGTTGGCCTATGTATTTAATATCATTTTATAGCTAATTTTATGCTTAATAATATGCCATAAACAATGACACAGCAGCTTAGCCATTATCGGCACCAGACTGTTTCGTCTGCAAATGTGGTAAAACGAAATGAAAGAGAAAAAAACCTCTTTTAAAACCCATAAAAGGAATGAAATATAATTAAATATATGTCTTTAAAATTGAGTACTATGTGTTGAGTCCACGGAAATATGCTTATTTTTTTTGAAGCCATAAAATTTTGCATTGGCTAAAAAAAGTTCAATTATATTATGAAAGTGAATTCTTTTTTTTTCGCAAAATTTATTTTATTAGTTATTTGATTGTTTTTTTATTTTTAATTTAATAATTATTTGAATAAAACAAAGTCTATTGAAAATAAAATATAGAAAATTTTAAAAAAAATCTTTGAGTGTAAACGTAAAATATCCGTAAAACACAGACTAAAAATAAAATTTATTAATTGATTTTCTACTTAATGACTTTTTTACTTTTAAAACAGTGTCGAAAATTTTTAGCCAATGCGAAATTGCATGGCTTACAAAAAAATTAATATGTTACTCTCCCAAATTGACTTCTTTATTTTTGCGAATAAATTTACTTCTTGCTCTTTCAATTTATTTTTCGGGTTCAACAATCTTTTTTTTCAAAAGAAATGATTTAAAAAAATATTTTTTATTTTTTGCAATTTTAAAAACATTCTAAAAAAAAGATGTTCTTCATCAACCATCTTCACAAATTCCTCACCAAATCCGCACTGCTTTCGGCCATCCAAAATGCGGTGACGCCCAGCCCTGTCCAATACATCAAAGCCGGGCTGGAACAGTAGACAAACCCACTCAAACTGAACCATCCATGAAAATAGCCGAGCAGCCAAATGTTGACCACATCCGCGATGCCAATGTAGAGCAGCAGTTTGTAGCATGCATTCAGCTCAATGTGCTTCACAATGGAGTACAGGCATGGCAAATAGAGGAGCGTGTACACAGTGCACAGTCCAATGGTGACCCATGCTTCGGCAACGAATTTCCCACTGTTCCGCGCCTCAATGCCCGCAATGTCAACATTGGAGCAGTTGTAGAGACGGACGTACTCGGCATGACGGAAAAGAAGCAAATCCATTTTTTGGCTGACTAAACCAATTTATAAAATTGTTGCAATTCGAGTGGAATAAATTAGCGTAAAAAGTTTTAAAAATATATCCGGAGAATGACTTGCATTTTTACAAAAGTTAAATTTTTTTATTTTAGCTCTGTAGACCCAAAAATGTGTTAATCGGAAAATAATTTCATCTTTAAAGAATTTTTTTCCTTTTGTCGCTGGCTCAGTCAGTCATTTTTAAAGTTAAGGCCAACAAAGTCGGCTTATTAATGCAAAATATAAAAGTTGAATGAAAATGAAAATATGAAAATATGAAAATGAATGAGGGAATGAATTAAATGACTATTAAATACTGTACATGATATTTTTGATGATTTATACCACACAGACTTATATTGTTTTCAGGGAAAAAGCACCCAAATCACACGCACATTTGCGACGAGCAAGGGCATTTTACATTTTTTTTTAATAATTATTGGATAATTGCGTGCCAATTTTCATTTTTAAGATTTTTTAATAAGTTAAAAAATAATTGAAAAAAAATTTCATAGAAATTAATCATTGTGGTATTTAAGGGTGGCCAACAAATGCATTTTAAGTAAACAACAAAAGTGCAAAACGATAAATTAATCAGCAGCTGAGAGCTGATAAATTAATAAATCAAATTAACTTGGCCAAAAACTTTTGAAAAATTACTTTACTTTTTGTTTTTATGGCCATAACTTGGCCAAAACATAACAGTTTTGATGAACAATATATACCTTTGGATAGCCAATACTTATTAGGAGTTAGGACTATTAAATGCACTTTTTAGACCATTTAAATTGGTCAATTATTTGATGAGCTACGGCGCTTCACAATCACTGAGACTAATGGCCGAAACGGAAATGAAAATTACCCGAATTGTATTTATATATACATCGCCATTTATTATGATTGGGGACCGGATTTGAAGATATATACTATATACTTTTTTTTGGGGAACTCATAATAGCTTGAAACTAACGTAAAACATGTTTATTTCGGTGTCCGGAAGCAAAATTGAGGGTTTTTTAAATAGCTATTTTTCACTTTTGCCTTTTTTTGCCTTTTTACTGCCTTTTTGTACCTTTTTTGACCTTTTTTTTTAACAATTTTCAGAGAAAAATGCTTAAAGAATTGAAAAATATTTTAGACAAAAATCCTTAATTTGAAAAATTTAGTATTTTTAAAAATTTTTTTCAAAAAAATTAAAAATTTCAGCATACTACGATTATTTTGAATGGATAATAGCACATTAAGACTGAATCGTTACCATAACCAAATAAAATTATGAATTTTTTCCCCAGTAAATCTCAAAATTTACCTAATTTGCAAAAACAACGAAAAATGATCATTTGATTGCCCTGATTTGAATTTTGATGAATTTCATCAATTTTATAAATTTTTTTTCGTTATTTATTGTTCTAAAAAATTTTTTCCTTTTTTTGGTACCTTTTTTTCAATTTTTTATTTTTTAATAATTCTTATTAGCCTTTTTTAGTAACTTTTTAGGTACCTTTTTCACGATTTTTAAAACCTCTACAAATCTGTGATCCCTAATTATGATATGCGGTGCACATGAACAGCAGAGCAATCATCAAAATAGGAAATCAATCACCGGTCGCAGATTAAATTATACAATTCAATATATTGCATCCTTCGAAAAAAAAATAATCTTAAATCAAAAATTACATTTCCCATTCGTACAATTTAAATTGACTCTTAACCAAAGGAGAAACACAGAATTATCGGATCTTTTGGGTTGACCCTTTTAAATTAATGCTTTTTTACCGTAAAACTTCTATTAGAAGCCCATGCTCTATTTGAAGCCCACCCTAGAGAGGCTCTGAAATTTAGCCCATGCTCTATTTGAAGCCCACCCTTCTATTAGAAGCCCACCCCAAAAAATTTTTTTTAAATTTTATTTTTTGAATCAATAAACATGTTTTGAATAATAAAAACATGTTCTTAATCAATAAAACAAGTTGTGAATTCCGAAAACATGTTCGAAAAATGTTTTTAGTCAAAAAAGCATGTTATGAATTGTAAAAAAATGTTTGTATTTCAATAAATGTACTCAAAAAGGTTTTGAATCGCAAAAATCATATTCTGATATATAAAATTGTAAAAAATTTAGTAAAAACATTTTCGGATTGTAAAAACATTTTGGATTATAAAAACATATTTGATTTTTTGAAAATTTTAATTTAATTTTCATCTATTTTTCCTCTCTGAAATTTATAAGCCCATGCTCTATTTGAAGCCCACCCTAGAGAGGCTCTGAAGTTTATAAACCCATGGGCTTCTAATAGAAGTTTTACGGTATATTCTTCTGTAATTTATTAACCCGATTTATAATTTATATTTAAAATTAGCTTGATTTAACTTTAATAATGTTCCGGCAACTAAAATTTATCCTATTATTAATTTATTTTGAAAATATGATGCCTCTGTTTGTGTCTTCTCTTGAAATTTTTTGCCGGCAAAAAGGGGGAATTTGCATTGGCTATAGCGAACCATGTTGTGGCAATAATGGCTACTATATCAATGATGATGATAATGACAATCCTTGTTCACCTTACGGGTAAATAAATTTTATTCCATTTGTTTTCAGAGCAAGGATAATGGTAACTTTCAAAAAAAAAAATAATATTTTTTCTCTTCTTAAAAATTAAATTAATTTATGGAAAATTCTATTATGACATTCGTTTTGCCACTACACAACACTTTTACCAATGAGATAGGAAACAAATACCGCAAATAAAAAATTTTCAAAACTTGAGTATAATAAAAAGAATAACACGAAAATCACAGGATATGCTGCGTTTGCTATAATACGAAAAAATGTTGGGAGAAATCAGGAAAATGTATGTTCATTGTAAATTCTGATGGGGATGAAGATGATGCATGGTTCGGTGACTATTGCCCTGAGGATGAGAATCATGATGTGATGTAAGTTTAAAAATTGAAAAGTGGAGAAAATATAACATTTAATGTTTGGATAAGTATTAAAGGGTGCTATGTCAATTCCACAATAGGTTCAATGTGGTCAATTCCACAATAGGGTCAATGTGGGCGTTTTCGACTTATAATAAATCAGAAATCGGTTTTAGACCCTACAAACCTTATACCATTTTGTAGATCTCCTCAAGACGTATCGATTGGTATATAAATTGTCATGGTTTGATACAAATTAAAGGGTATTAAACCGTCTAACCATATTTTCCTGTTTTTGGTTTTAAACTCTTTAATTTTGGGACAAACCATGACAAATTATAACCGATCGATGCGTCTTGAGGAGATCTACAAAATGGTATAAGGTTTGTAGGGTCTATAATCGGTTTCTGATTTATTATAAGTCGAAAACGCCCACATTGACCCTATTGTGGAATTGACCACATTGGCACTGTCTTTTGTCTATTGTGGAATTGACCCCGGACGGTATTAAAGGGATATAGATGGGTCTCCAATTGTAGGTTCTTTAGTAGAATTATTCATAAGGTAAAAAAAATAAAAATTTTCATCCAATATAAATGGAATAAAAATATAATAAGATGAAATTTTTTTGATATTTTATTCATTCATATTTTCACGCAAGATGTTCCGTACCAAAAAATCAGACTACTCCTTGTCATGACATTGGAGGTATGTGCATGTTAAAGGAGGACTGTTCACTGAACTCAAACACGATTGTGACAAATTTTTGCCCTACTTATCCTGCAAATAATGTTCAGTAAGAAAATGAAGTGTACTATTTTCGGAATTTATTATAAATTTAATTAAGATGCTGTGTTCCAAAGGTGCCATCACCAACGAATGTGATCATTTCTAAGGACCAAACACTGCTTTGGAAAATTATTGCATGATCCTTGGTTTATCACTTTTTGGCCTTATTTTTGGCATTTTTATTTATGCGAAAAAGGAATATCTTTGCCAACTCGTCCGAGTTAGTGTTTTTTTCTTTGGATTAAAATTGGGCTAGAAAAATAATAAATTTTTACTAAAATTTTTCACTACTTCATTCATCCATTAATGGGCAAAAAATTAAAATTAATATCTATTTTGAACGATTTTAAAATTGCGAGATTATTTACATTGCAATTTAATTTAAAATAAACCACTATTCCCAATGATTATCGTTTCAATTCATTTGCTGTTAATTTTAGATGAAAGCCAGTTTTAGTGGAAACATCAGTGATGTAAGAGGTGTTTGTGTATTTACCAATCCTGCTGGGGCTGCAGCTGCTACTGTGTCTGCTGCTAGAAATGGGCAAATAACCGAAAGAGAGCCGCTGATAAGGTTTTAGTTTTAAAATTAATTTTTTTTTGAATTTATTAACTATTATCATTAATAATTTTTCATTTTTTGAATGCTTTTATAAAATTGAATATTAAAATAATTTAATTATGGACTGAATTGTTAAACTATTTTTTTTAGCGAAAATAATGCGAATGAACACGTCCCACATGCATCTAGATATGGCAGTCAAATTCAATAAGAAAAGGATTAAATTGAATGAGAAAAAAATTATAATTGTTAATTATTTTTTTCTTTCTAATTAATATATGATTGATTATAAAAATATTTTGAATTATGGTTTACAATTTTTCATGAATATGTTTTTTAGTTTAGAAATGTGTTTCTATTTTTTTTATTGAAATTTTTCGATATCTATGAATTTTATATTTTTTTTTTTCAATATTTTACCATTTTTTCGATGTCATATTTATTTTGGGTTATTTTCAACACTCACTAATTTCGAGAATATTTAAAATTAAAAATAATTTTTAAGATTAGTTTGATTGTGTTAAATAAAGTTCCAATTTGTTTTTTTTTTTTGGGTAAACAACAAAAATGCAAAAATCAAATTAACTTGCATGGACCGTTTTCAAAGGCGCCGTTGGAAATATTTATTAATGAAATTTAATTTCAATAACATTCAAGTCAATGGCCAAAATAAGGAAGAAAATAATAATAAAAAAAATGAAAATCCAATGTTGACATTCTTTGAAATTATAAGATTTAATTGTTATTTTTTTATTTTTCAACGTTATATAAATAGAAATTAATTAATTATTATTCTTTAATATTAAATTTATCGAATGAAAATAAATGCATGAATTAATTAATTAAAATAAAAAATATTGCGATAAATTATATTAATCATTTCAAAAAGACATCCGATTCATCGAATTTAGTAGAAGAGAATTTTATGTTTTAAGATACAAGCAATGCATTTGGATTAATGAAAATGCTGAATATTTTCTTTCGAATGAAGAATTGTCGATTAAATGCCGCCAAAGGAGTAACTGAATAAAAAATTTATTAATTTATTATAGATTTATTAATGCGAATAAACACGAATTTGACCTATTATTTTGGCCATTTTATGCCAGATTTGATAAAACAATATCAATATTTAACATTGATGCAATAATTCCCCAACCTCGATTTTGAGGACCCAGAGTTCCGGGTATCGTAAACTTAAAAAATTTTTTGGTTGCATTTTCTTTGTTTATTAAGGCTCTACAAAATCCGCTATAATTTGTAAAGAAATATTCACAAATTAAAGAGTTAGACTCCAAATTTTCTTCTTTTTGCGGAAATAATTAATTTTTGCGGAAATAATTAATTCTAAAATAAAACCAATCCAATCATTATCGCATCATCATTGATATAAAAATAATTATTTATAATCATAAACTTTTTTTAAAAAAATTATGACCAATTTATTATTTTCTAAATCAATTTTGGTTTCATGATAATTTCATAAATTTATTTTATTCAAATCCACATCCCACTCCCACACATGCGTGCAAGGATTTTTTTCCTTTTTTAAAAAATTTTGAAAATTACAATGGAATTTTCAAAATATTGTGCACATATTTTCTTTGTGACTCTGTGTTAATGCTTCCTATAATATCTGCTCAAAAGTCGAAACCAACAAAGTTAAGGCACGGCCAAACGATGCATTGGCACCTTCGGAAACAAGCGTCGGTGTTTTTTCTTTGCTATTTCCTGAATCGGGGTCGGGACATTAGCATTCTGCGATTGCTGTTACCATTGTCCGGATTTTTGGCATCACTTTATAAAAATTTTATTTAATACAGGGTTGCCAGATATTTTTTTCAAAAAAAAGTGCATTGACCTTGAAAAAAAAAAAAGATTTTGGTCTCAAAAAAAAAGATTTTCGTTTTAAGCTAATATAAATTGATTAAAATTTTTTAATTATTTTTTTTATTATAAATGAAAAACCGGAGATCATCCAGAACTAAGATCACGTATTTTTAAAAAGAAATTTTTATAATTTTTCGAATCGCAAACAAAAATTGAAGCCAAGACATCGGTCTCAATTTTATTAATTTTCAATTTTAATCAATGAAAATTGTATCAAACAACCGAAAACGAATGATGTTTCAGTTTTTCCTAGGAAATTTCAAAATTTCCGGATATTACAGTTTTTACGCCGACATATATATTCGCAACACCGAAGATTTATTGTAATTTTTTGTAAAATGAAAATTTTGTATAAAAATTTTCATTTTACAATTATAATACTGTATACAATATATTGTACAATATAATTTGAACATAAAACCGATATCATAAAACTGAGATTATTAAATAAAGCATTTTTAAAATCTTCATATTAAAAAAATAGAGATATTTATTCGTTTCTGCTCTTTCGGAAATTAAAATTAGTACAAAAAAGTGGCAACGCTAATGAGGGCATACTCGGAATTTGAGTAAAAAAATGTAGTGGCAAAAGGAATTGGACCGTACGTCAATTAGGGGAATGGCGATTGGACATTCGAAAATTGTTATATTAAATTTTATTTGCCTACAATCTTTAATTGCTCATTAAAAAAGTTAAATTTTTTTAAAATTACCATTCCCATTATATAAGTTGAATTTGCCAGGGCTATAGGGGTGGGGCTGGGCCCTTGGCTTTATGCTTGATGGCTTTCGAAAGGGCCTTTAATCTCGAGCATGAAGCAGTTTCGAGTGTTAATTCCTTGAAATATTCTTTGTTATTTTTAGTTTTAGAACATTCTAAACCACAGAACAATGGTTTTCTCGGGTGCCAAAACAATTTTTTGCTAACTTGAAATTTTAAGGTTCGAATTTGTTCCATATTAAGGTTCATTTCTAAAATCAAAAAAAAAATTAAATGTTGGAGCTAAAGCAATAAACTACTTTATTAGAATCGAATGCTCTGATTCTGTGCTGTAAAAATGCAACATAAATTTGTGGAATTGTCAAAAAAAAGTGCAAGAATTTATTATCCGAATACATTTATAAATTTGTATTAATACAGGCTCAAAATCATTTTTCTATTGTAATTTATAACTTTCTTATTTTCTTTATTTGCTCATTAAAAATTATTAAATTGGCTGATTAAAAAATTTATGGTTTTTTAATGAGCAATAAAGAGAGTTGGGAAATTACAAGTTTCATAAATCATAACATTTTTAATTTGTATATAAAATTATGATTTCAGTAAATTCTAGTTTATTTAAAATAAATTTAAATTTTTTATTCCAATAATTAAATTATACTTCAAAGTTATACAATAATGGAAAATTCTACCAAAAATACAACGGAATCAGTTGGTTTTTAATTTCAAATATAAACTTTATTATTTTTTTTTCAAATTAACATGACCATAATGTATGGTGTTCTCTGGTTGATCAGCATGTTCGGGCTTTTCTTCAATCTATTGCTGGTTTATATCACAATCAAGAGCAAGTGAGAATTTTTATAGAAAAATAATATTATAATTTTAATTAAATATTTATAAGATGCAAAAATAAACAACTGTATTTAAAATTATTAAATAATTAGAAAAATAGAAAATTAAAAAGAGAGGATATAAATTCTATTAGAAATACTTTTTTTTACAAATGATATTATAGATCACTGCATGGCCGATGCAATTTTCTGTTGGCATTCAATTCCCTCACCGTTTCACCGCTTCTTCTGGCTTCTTCGGTCAAATTCATCATTTTTGCGACTGGCATCAATTTCATCCCACTGCGGACATGCTTTATTCTATTTTTCGTACCTTTATTAGGCGCAGGGCTGGCAACGAGTGCACAACTCTGCATTGGAATCGATCGCTTGATTGGGGTTCTCTTCCCAATTTGGTAATTCATATTTTTTATAGTTTTTTAAATTAAATTATACACTTTGTAAAAAAATCGGACATAAATTAAATATATATTTAAATAACGAATAATAAAATATTAATGTTGAGGTATTTTATATTATTAAAAATAGATGTATATATTGACCGATTAATTATATATTTAATATATTTTTCATATTCTACTAGGTACAAGTACAGCGATCGTTATATCACAATAAGTGCTCACATGCTATTTTGCTTGATCCGCGGTGGAATATTGAATTATTATTACTTTTATGCAGTTGGGTTGCGTCCCGAAAAGTAACTTATAAAAAACTTTAAAACAAATTTTAAAAAAATAAATTTGTCATCACACGTATTATATTTTTAGACCAGTAAGGTGTGCATCCGGGGATATGGCGCAACCAGAAGTTAGCGATTTTGTATATCGCCAAGGACTGGTTCTTTTCATCAGTGAATTTCTGTGTTATTTTTTGGTATGGCTGATTATTATTTGCAAAAAATCCCAATCTCACGGTGAACGAATTATAGCAATACAAAAATGAATTACGATTATTTTTAAGATGCTAAAATTGTGAGAAAGTTGATGAAGTCTCTCACCGTCATCATGTCTATATCATTTTTCTGCTATATACAGGTAATAAGTTTATTAATTTTGAAAAAATGTTGTTTTTTTTTATAATTTAGGGAAATGTCTGGCGCGTCATTCTTCCTTACTTAAATTTCAAAGCACTTGACGTTGAATATTTCGTATCTTTTCCGACCTCTTGTCTCTATAACATCGCTTTTGGTAGTAATTTGCCCATCCTCGTAATATTCAGGTAAATGATTTAAGTATACAGTATATGATATTTAAAAAATTTTAGTATTGAGTATAGAGCGGCGTTCAAAAAGCATTTCTGGGCTTGCGGAAAAAAATGGGCACATTCCGTTTCAGTAACTGTACAGAATAGATCCGGAGTAGCACAACAAAGTATGTATCCGTGATAGAAAAAATTTTGGAAAAAAAATGTATTTTTATTTTTTATATCTTTCCGAAAAATAAAATTATTGGCTATTGTTGAAAAAAATTAAGGTATGTCATCAATTTTATTTGCTTCATATAGCGCGAGAATAATAATTTGTAAAAAAATAAAATTGGCACGCTATAGGGAATAGTCGGAATTTGAGCAAATAATAAATTGAAATTCAAATTATATTTTTCTCGCGCATTGTTCTGACTTTTTTCCCTTGTTCTGATTCTGATTTCACTTATTTAATCATCTGCCGCAGCTGGAATTCGAACCCGAGTAGTCAAGTGCCAAAGTCAGCAACATAAATAAGCAAGATATTGGGGTAACCAATTGTCTGACCTCGGCTTCTAGACTTGGTACATATTCAAAAAAAAATGAGATCAAATCGATATGGCACGGTCGATTTAATCTATGAAATTTCAAGTAATTAAAATAATTCAAAAACCGGTTTAGATTTAAACAACGATTCAGTTTCCAAACAAACTCTTATCGTTTGAAATGGAAATTAGAACAATTTGTTGGGCATAATGCTGAAAGGAGTATTCTATTATCCATTAATAAAATCAAAAAATTTCTTTTGAAATGTTTTGTGACTATTTAAAAAAATGAAAATATACAAATTCAATTATATTTTGAAATTTTATTCATTGTTCCTTCAACAATTTTTATTCTAACAGAGAGGGCGGAACATATATTCTCCTCTCATCTATGCCCCAAAATTGGATGAATGTAAAAAAGACGGAGGAGAGACATAAAAGGAAAAATAATTTAATAAAACGCCGAAAAAGGAAAATCAACAGTTAAAATTTCAATTGCTTTTTCTTCTTCTTTTGACCTTTTTCTCAATGGGCAAACAAGAATAAAAGAGGCGGACCTGTTTAAATTGAAATTGAAAAAATGTTTTAAAATTTGTTAAACCTCCGCGCTGATGGCAATCATAAAAATGGTAAAGGTTCGGCCAAACGATGCATTGGCACCTTCGGAAACACGCGGCGATGTTCTTCCTTTGCCATT
This sequence comes from Pratylenchus scribneri, assembly GCA_030063045.1. Classification (NCBI taxonomy): domain Eukaryota; kingdom Metazoa; phylum Nematoda; class Chromadorea; order Rhabditida; family Pratylenchidae; genus Pratylenchus; species Pratylenchus scribneri. Next base: position 786,526 of record JAQSEB010000027.1, read on the forward strand.
TCCTGAATCGGGGTTGGGACACTTATATTTGCATTCTGTGATTGCTGTTACCCTTGTCCCGATTTTTGGCATCACTTTCTAAAAATTTTATTTTATAAAATATTCTAATGAGCAGGGCTGGGATTTATATGGATGGAAAAATCGCAAAATATGCTTGAATAATGCCAAAATATGGATAAAAATATGGAAATATGGAAAAAATTTTTCGAAATTTTTTTGATTAACAAAATTTTAAGTTGTCAAAAATCTTTTTTTTTTAGAAAATGACGATTTAAAAATTTTCAGAAATAAAATTGAGAACCATCCAATTATGCTGATAATATTTTTTTTAAATAGAAAAAGTAAATTTGTTCAATTTTGAAAAATTCTTTCACTTTGGGAGGTAAATTTCCCAATGGAAGATCCAAAAAAATTTTTTTGGTTTTAGATTTTAATTTTTTTATATTTTCGGCTGAAATTTCAATTTTTTTAATAAAAATTTCTAAAATTGTAAAATATGGACAAAAATATGGAAAAATTTGCGAAATATGGATAATATATGTAAATATGGATGAAAATCCAAAATATGGAAATATATGGAAAATATGGAAATGAAAAACCGGTTTAAAGGTTTCAACCACGATAAAACATGTTTTACATTGGTTCAAGCTATTCTGAGTTCGCAAAAAAAAATATGGATTTCCATATAAATCCCAGCCCTGCTAATGAGTGTTACCCTCGCATTTGCATTGGTACGAGCCAAAAAATTGTTTTGGGTGGAACTGGATGGATAACTGCAGGGGAAATAATTTTTTGACTATCCAAAAAATGAATTGATTATTCACCAGCAACTGTCGCCAGCCGTACAATGACATCCTTGAGGACAAATTGAAGGACAGCTTTGACCCGGTAAACAGACTGTAAACAATTTTGGCATTGTAAATTGGATTATTGGAGTAAAATGTCAGCAGATGGCATCACTCACCACCAAAGAATGTTTCACCCAAGGCACAATCATTATTTGAGCTGGTTTTAAAAATGCAAGAGAAGAAGATCAAAACAAGAATTGGGCCAAATAATATCATTTTGATGGCCAAAAATGGTTGGGAAAATGGGATGAAACTGCAGTCAGGTATCCTCACTAATACATCAGAGAGCATCATTCATATCCCCCAAATCCACATCATTCCTTTTTTGTGCTAAAAAATCTCATTCATCAAAGGGAAACTTTGAATTGAATTCATTGAATCTTTTTTTAAATATTTGAACAGCAGTAAATTTGAATTTTTAGGGTGGTTTTTAATCGTTATCTATGAATTTTTGCCCATTCCATTTTTGGCATTTCCACACAAATTTGCGTGCCCATAATGTTTTTGTTTTGTTTGTTGTTCCCTTTCCCACATTGCATATTTGGGTATTTTTATTTTTCTCTGATGAGAAAGTATCCCTTGAAAATTAAATGAATTAATTAATTAAAAACAAAAAATATTGGGAAGAATTATTTTAATCGTTTCAAAAAAACTTAAGATTCATCCATTGATAGAATACATTTTTAAGGCATAAGTAATGCATTTGATAAATTATGTATTTTCTTTCTTTGTTAAGAATCGATGTTTAATAGATGTCGAACATTTTTCTGAAAAAAAAATATAAATTTATTATGGCTTTAGAAGTGCTATTAAACATGAATTTGGCTAATTATTCTGTCCATTTTTATACCAAAATAGATTGACAATATTTATATTTTCTATTGGTAGGTCTAGGTCATATTTTTAAATATAAATAAAGTATATCCTTGCCAAAAAGGCAAAATTAAAAATAATTTATCCTCATTTTTTTTATAAATCTATCCTAAAAAATATTGTCAAAAATGCTATAATTGTTAAAATTATTCAATATTTAATTTTTGAATCAAAAATTAAGAAATTTACTAAGTAAATAAACCAAAAAAATTTGAAAATTTTTCAAGCAGAACTAATTCTACTACCAAAAAATGGGCTAAAATGCACGGTAGACAACAAATGCATTTTTTGAAATATTTTTGAAAATTTTATCTACTTCAAGCAGAACTAATTTGTTCTCATATTTTATATTTTATTATATTATATAATAATCAAAATTTTTATTCTAATTATATTTAAGTTGTTTTGTCAAAATTATGAAAAATAATATCGAACTTTTTTGCTCTAAAATTTTCGATTTAATTTGGATATCAGATTGTAAGGTAGCTTAGTTATTTGGAAGAAAATTTTATTTAAAATATTATTTCTAACCAAACTAATAGCTTAACATTTCCATTCTCATATTTTTTGTCCGAAATTGTCATAGAGCCGAATAAATCGAGAATAAATCACGATAAATTGAATGTACAAAAAATCATGATCTAGTACTAGTATATGAATTGGACATTTTGAGATAAATGATATATTTAAATGATATAGTAAATTTAATTATATTTGAATATTATATATATTCAGATTTTTATCATTTTTTTATCCATTTTCTTAACTCTCTTTAAGCATTCAACAATTTCGAATTTCAACCAATTTTTTCTTGATTTTTTTAACCAACTTTTTTATTAAATATTGCTTCGTTTTTTATTATTTTAATTCCATCAAAATTTTTCATTTTCAAATTCAATTAAATTATTTACATAAAATAAAAAAAACGTCGAAGCAAATTCAATTTTCTATCGCATTTTTTATTAGAATTTCAAATTTTTATTCCCTTTATAAGAGAGAGCTAAAAGCTTTTTTCATCATAAAAACCCATAAAAAACGTTCGAATTTTAAAAATGACGTTTAATAAAATTTTTCACATTTTTTTTCTTCTAACAATTTTCTTAATTTTGCTTCAAAATGGAGCGAATGGCAATAAAATTGAGAAGGAAAATGGCACCAACAATGATGGTCAAGGAAAAGTTGAACAAAGTGAAGTCGTGGAAGAAACTCCTGATGGACGGAAAGTGAGACGAACAAAGAAGATTACCCGCCATACCATCATTACGGAAACTGCGGCTGATGACAGTGGTGACAATGAGGGAGAAGGCCAAAAACCAGCAAAAGTGAGAAATAAGATACCGTATTTTCTCTATTATAAGCCGCGGGGATTACAATTTTCAGAGACCCTCAAAAGGGGGTTTCTTTCTATTAGAGAGGGATTTGAATAAAAGGAGGATAATTTCATAGACTTTCAAAGGAGACAAAAAATTCATTTTTTTTAAATTTTTCACTTTAAGATACAGTAGATTTGTCTTCAATTAGAGCGGAGGGGGCTTCTATTAGAAATAATTAAGAATTTAATTTGAATTTTTATTTTATTTATTATGATTATAGGAAAATGGCAATGGAACCCAAGTTGGATCATTCATTTCGCAAAATACAACAACTGCTGAAATTGTGCCCAAAGAGGACACAGTTCACACTGTGATTGATTGGAGCAAACAACGAGCTTCTTCAATTTGTGGCGATTCAGATTGGCATTTTTACGATGGGCAAGTTTATTTACATCAAAAAATTAAAGAAACTTTTTCAAAAAATATATATAAATATTTTATAAAAATTATTTTAATTTGGTATCTGAATTTTGTAAACTGGTCAATTTCTCAGCCCTTTTATAACTAAAACATTGGCTTTCTTTCTACTTTCGTAGAGCATTTTCATATGAATATTTTTGGCCAAAAAATTATGACCAAAAACATTGAAAAATGCCCAATTTTGGCCTATTTGGTCATTTTTGGGCTATAACATTTGCAATTTCAAACACATTAATTCATTTTTTTTATTAAATCATCCCAATCAGCAGTAAGATTTAAAATTAGATTAAACTTTCTAAAATCTATCTAAAGCTACTTTATGCACTTGTAAAATTTTTGTAACATAAAATACCCAAATTTCTATTCCACAATTAAAATTATAAATAATTCATTTTCCCAATTTAACCCAGTTTCTGCTATAAATTAATTGTTGGCAAATACAATTGGGCAGCGGCATTGGATGAGTGCAAAAATCAGGTAGAAAATTATTTCAAAAAATTTTTTTCTATCATTTCAAAAAAAAAACAGAATGGCAGCAATTTAGTGAGCATCCATGATCAAGAAGAAAATGAATTTGTGGTATTAAAAATAGTAAAATTTTAAAATATAATTGATTTTTTAGGCCGCTTTGAGTACAAAATTTAGCCGAAATTTTGAAGATTTTTGCAATGGCTTTTGGATTGGCATGACCCACAAAAAGATGGACAAAGAAAAGGTAAAAATGAAAATAATAAAGTTTATTTTTACATTTTTACTGGATTTATTATTTTTAACCTAAACGTAATTTTTGACTTCTTATAAATCAGAAACCGGTTTTATACCCTACAAACCTTATACCATTTTGTAGATCTCATCGAGTCGCATCGATTGGTATATAATATGTTATGGTTTGGCCCAAAATTAAAGGTACCAAGCCATTTAAAACTTATTTCCATCACTTTAATTTTGGGCCAAAATCTAACATTTTATATACCATTCGATGAGTTAAGAAGAGATTTACAAAATGGTATAAGGTTTGTAGGGTCTAAAATCGGTTTTTGATTTATTAGGAATCAAAAACTGCTTTGGTTTAAAAAAAATGCATCCCAAATTAAAATTCCCGAAAGGATGAATTCAAAAGTGAATGGATTGACCAATCTCCCGTAATTTATGGTGATGCGCCAAAGAAATCACCGTGGCGAGAAGGTCAACCGGACAATGCTCAAAATAATGCGGATGGAAAAGAAGAATGCATTCTGATGTATCCGAAATTGGGCTGCAATAGTGAACCACAACAATTCTATGCTCAATGGAATGGTAAAATTAAAATACTAAATTTTATATCTATTGCATTTAATGTTTGAAATAGATTAAATTCTGAATTAATTAAATGCTTGTCTAATTAATTTTGGAATATTAACTTTTATGAGGAGACCAGGAGACTTAAGAAAATTTTTTCCAATTGATTATGGTCAATTTAATCTATAAAATTCAATTTATATACAAAAATTTATATAGGTAAAAATTAGTAAACCCAAACCGATTTGGGTTCAAAACAATGGTTTGACTTTTCAAAAGTAGCTTCTACCCATTTTGAAAATGAAATTTCCTAGACTAAATTGACCTTACCGAATCGAATGTATCTCTATTTTCGAGTTTATTCGAAGTTTAGAAAGAGGAATTATCAGAAAGAATAGCAATTAGCTATTTTCAGATTTAAACATTTTCCAATATTTGTAATAAATTATAAATAATTTTATTAATATATATATATATATATTTCCACCAGATTATCATTGTTCTGCAAAATTGGATGGGGCTGTTTGCAAAAAGCGAAGACCAATTCATTGAAGAAATGCGAAATTTGCATTGTGAAGTAATAAAAATGAAGGAAAAATTATTCAATATTAAAAATGGAAAAATAAAGATTAAATGAATAAAATAAATGTTGCAAAAAAAATAATTTAGTATTTTCTTTAATTCCATGATATTTTGGTAATACGAATTTTTTGTGAGAAAAAAGATTAATTAGAAAATTATTTTTTATAGGGGTATTATTTATACTTTGAATTTGACCTCTAAAAATGTAATTTTTTATGCCAAAAATTATATTTAAATTTGAGCCTCATTTTCGGCAAATCTCGATATTTAATTACTTTATTATTATTGGACCAATCCTTTTCCTTTTTTTTTATCATAATCAACATTGAAAAAAATGAATCTAGTGTCCCTTCCTCTTATTTACATTGCTGACAGCCGCCAGTCGCTTTTTTCTCTCTTGAACCTTCCCAATTCTTAACCGGGAGAAAATCAATAAAGCCACCCGCGGTATTTCCAACCACTTTTCCTCAATATACTCCTCCCTCATAATAATGGCTTGACATTTTTTGTCCTTATTATTTTTTTTTCTTTTTTTTTTCACATAAATTTTACATAAATTTTACAACCAGTTACGAAGAAACTGAATATTTAATTATCGGAATTTGTTTAATTTAGCAAATACCATAAAATCTATTCTCCTTCCTACTCTCTAATAATTCCCTACCTTCGATTTTGAGGACCCAAAGCTCCTGGAAATCGATTCTTAAAAATACATAATTGCATTTTCTTAACTCTCTAAAGCTCTATAAAATCAGCTCTAATTTGTTCAAAAATGTCCACAAATTAAATAGTTAAACTTGGAGTATTTTTTTCATTTTTAAGGGATTGAAAGAGTTTAAACGATATGAAATAATTTTAAAAAAAATTCAAAAACCTTCGCATTTATCCAAAAATAAAAATAGTTCGTCCCTATATTACCTCTATTTATGCCTACAAAAAATAAATTGCATATTTTTAAGCTAATAAATGTTAATAAGAAAAGTCAAATCGACTGCCATTTCTTTTGCAATTTTTCTATCAAAATTGACCTTGACATTAATTTTGGTTTATGCCATTTTCTCCCTCTGCCGATGGCTAACCCCTCGATTGGGCCATCGAGATGTGTATTTTGGCAATTTTGAAAATGTGCTAATTTTTGATAAAATTGCGGGAAATCAGCCATCAATGGTCGAAGAAATTGCATTGAATGCGAGACGATTGGAAGTAGCACAAAAATGGTTAAATCGAACAGCAAAAAGATTACAAAGTGGAGTAGAGGTGAAAAATGGGTTAAATTAAATTTAATTATCAATTAAAAATTAAAAAAAAATAAAATTTACAAAAATTTTATCGATAATTAATTTTTGTTAAAATATCTCTTTACCCTATTTTTTATTTTTTAAATCCACTTATTTTTTAACGTAAAAAATTATTTTTGACTTCTAATAAATCAGATACCAGTTTTAGACCCTAAGTATACCATTTTGTAGATCTCAACGAGACACGTATTTTGACACATAAATTTCTTAGTTTAAATTGAGCGAGTTAAACGTTTAAACCGTATTTCAAATTTTTGCTTTAAACTCTTTAATTTTGGTCAAAACCTGGCATTTTATATACCATTCAATATGCTTCAATGAAACCTACAAATTGGTATATAGTTAGTAAGGTTTAAAACTTTTACTGATTTATTAGAAATCAAAAATTAATTTTGGGATAGAAAAAAAAACGATTAAAATTTCCTTCCGCCAATTATTTCAATTTTTCGCAGATTTCTCATCAACCGGATTGGCTTTCTTTGGCCATTTTGACAACGCCAAGAAAAAATGGAGAATTGACTCAAGTTATTGGCCATTTACTCGGTTTTTGGTTGAACAAACAAAAATCAGAAAATTCGATTCAAATTCCACAAATTTTCATTTGCAATACCGAAAGAGAAGGTCATTTAAATTATTTTTGGAAAAAATTTAATTTATTATTTAGGCAATCATTTCACTGAATTGTCCCAAATTTTAAATTTGATTGGCCCATTTGTTCAAATTGTCGATTTGAATTTAAATGGTACACAAAAATGGCGTCAACAAATGAATATTGACCAAATTTTCGCCAAAGAATCGGCGGACTATTGGAATTGTTTGGCAAAATTGGCTGAAATGGCACCGAAAAGTGTCAAATATTTTGTGGTCAGAATGTTAGAGAATAAAAAAAAATAAAATGAATTTTATTGAGAATTTTATTATTTTGTCCAAAAAAAGAATTAATTTATCCAAATTTTTCTTTCGAAAAATAATGCTTTTTTGAGGTCATATAATTTTGGTCAAATTAGATTTTTTTAAATTCTCTAGCCCTTAGCCCCTAATCACATCCTGCCCTAAACCTAACCATGAGCCCTAATACCTAATCATGGCCAAGTTATATGGCCTCAAAAATAAATTATTTTTCGGCACGAAAGAATTTATGTAAATTTATTATTTATTTTTGGGTAATCTAATATTTTCTCTTTTATTTTAATTTCAAATTAGCAAAAAGAAAAGATTATTTTAATAATAAAATTCCTCCAATTTTATTAAAGAAAAGATTATTTTAATAAAAAATTCCTCCAATTTTATTCAGCTTCTCGAGGATGATGCCATCCCATTCCCAGAATTCCAAATGGCATTGATTGGATTGGCAGCCGAATTGGATGGTGAAACGGAAATTGATTATGTCAAATTGTATCATCCTTGGCGATTCCGTGGAATTCCATGGATTTTTCAGGTATAATTTAAATTTGAAAATATTAAATTTTTGAGTTTTTGATCATAAATAAATTCTGCCAAAAAAATAATAACATTTTAATACAAATTTTTTAGAGTCTTTCATTTTCCATTGCATTCGCCTATTTTGGACATTTATTTTTCATTACCAGCAGTGCCCATTTTCCAGCCGCCAATCAATCTCGAATGGCTAATTTATTATTTTTCATCTTGGTCATTGTGGGAACACATTTTATCATTCGCGCACATTTTTTACAGGTGAAAATTTTTCTATCTTAATTTGAAATACTGAGATAAATTTTTCGTTGGCATTTTTTTGGAAAAAAAATTTTTAATTAAATTTTTAAAAAATTTCTCTTTACTTTTATTAATTCATAATTTTTTTAAATTTTTAACAATTCTAAAATTTTATCGCATTGCATTTTTAAAGTGATTTTTTTTAAATTTTTTTTGATTATTAATAAAATGGAACATATTTTCATTCTAACCATAAAAATAAATTTGTAAGATGCTAAATTTTTGAAATTTAAGCAAATTTTAAAATTTTATAATTGAAATTGAAAACATTTTATAAAATTAAATGAAATTTTCAGAGGAATTTTTTAATTTTTTTTTAGCGAAAATTTATTAAATAAATGTAAATTTTTTTTTCATCGGAATAATAAATTTCTATTTTGAAAAAGAATATAAATGAATTTTAATTATATTAAATTAATATTCCCCTCATTATAGCTTTTCTCCGATATTCACTTCCTAATCTCTGGAACACCTCAATTAACTTTTGCCGAATCTTGTTGCACCCAAGCAGTTCTATTTCGTGCCAGCATAGCCCCGAAGATGGCCAAACAATTGGGCGGAATTGTGGCCAGGAATGGCCATGCAAAAGACCATATTTTGGACGAAAGTTCATTTGTGGGCCGACAAACTGATTTGAATTTGGCCATCCATATAGGATGGTTCAGCATGTTGAGGAATAAAACTGTGCCGACGGGAGAGATATTTATTTGATTCTCTTTTATTATTGTTGATTCTTTGCTCAAAATACTCCAAAAATTTAAAAAAAAAACATTTATTTTCCGCAATAAATTTAGTATCATTTTAAAGGATTGGAATTTTGATTAAATTTTGGGTATCTAAAAGAGCAATTTATTATTCCTGAATTTCATTAAATTTTAACGATAATTTTTTCTGTTAAATTATTGCCAAGATATATATTAAACTCTACAATATAATTCATAACAACAAACCTCTATTGATCTGAGTTCTAAATTGAACATTAAATCGAACTATTTTTCCCTTTATTTGTCTTTGAAATATAATTCTAATAAGGTTATCAAAATTGTAATAGCAGAATTAGCTCTGCAAAGAAAATTGAAATTTTTGATTTCCTAAATGTAAGGGTTATTCGAAATTATGTAAGGTTATTCTATGGATTATAGAAGCATTATTTTTTTAAGCTAATTTTTTAATCTAGGTCCAAAAAATGCTTTCGTAAATTGCATATACCGATGCCATAAAATTTTAAGAATTTTTTAGAAAATTTATTTGTCCCCAAACTCCATTATAGGTTTGTATAATAAAAACAACATTTAATGTCCGAATGCGAAAAAATTTCAAATGGCATTTATTAATGAAATCATGAATGTTTTGTTTATGAATTTTTTACAGGCAATGTTTGGAATTTGGATATATTCATTAGGATAGGATAAATCGAGAGTTTCAAATACCGTCCAAAACTGAAGCTAAGTGTGGGTCAAAACCAACTATTTTTTCTTTTTCAACCTACTGAAGGTCAATTTTAGATTAAAATTTTACCTTGTGGATGTGGGTATATCTTTTTTTTCCTTATTATTAAAAGTCATTTTTAACGAAATTTTCCCTAAAAGGCAATTTGAAGTATAGCTAAAATTTTCTCTTAAAAAAATAAAGTTTAAGGAACATTATAATGCTATTTATTAGCAAATATAAAAAATATTTGAGTATAAGATTAAATTCATTATTCTTTTCCTTCTTCCATCATTTTCCGCCATCTTTCTTTTTCAACCCATTGTTTTCAAATGCTTGTGGAATGACCAACTCTTCTTTAATGGCTTGCATGCTGGCAATGTTTCGTTCCATTTAATTTCATATTTCGTCAATAAATCCAAAATGACGCCATTTGTCCAGCCAAATCCTGCCTAAAAATTATTTTTTTTTTAAATAATAAAAAATAATCCGATTAAAAAGTCATAAATATATTTAGCCATTTACCTGAACTTCATATTCCCCGCCACTTCCTGGATCCCCCGTAATGGTCAATTTTTCAAACATTAGATGTTCGCAATGCTTTTCATAAGCCTTATAATTGGCCAAAACATATTGCATAGCAATTTCCTTAGCCTTCTCTACCATTCTTAAAAAGTCGAATATTCAATTGAATTTATAATTTTTGATCTTCAAACTCATTGTTCTCTGATTCGCGAAAACCTTCGATCATCATATGGACCATAGGCTGAATTAATTTAATTTGAGAAAATTGTCTAAAATTGTCTATCAAAAAAAATAAAAATTCTACCGGCCAAATATTTGGCAAATCCCATTGTTGATCAGTCTCGTTCAGGCTATATTTAAAGGGATAAAATTAAGTTTAATAAAATTTATAATTTTTCAACTTAAATTCATCCAAATAGAATATATTTTATTAAGCAATGTTCATTTTCTGACACACTTTATTATTTAATGTTCGAAAAATTATTTTTACAATTAAATATAGAAGACTAATATTCAATTCTCATGCTCATCAGAGATGGGTTCGATGGCCCAAAAAAAATCGAAACCGAAAATCGAAATTTCGGAGGGTCAAAATTTTTTTCGAAACCGAAAATCGAAATTTCGGAGGGTCAAAATTTTTTTCGAAACCGAAAATCGAAATTTCGGAGGGTCAAAATTTTTTTCGAAACCGAAAATCGAAATTTCGGAGGGTCAAAATTTTTTTCGAAACCGAATAACGAAATTTCGATGCCAAAAATGACCGAAAATCGACATCGAAACGAAAAATCGAAAAAAAATTTTTCCATAAATAAGGGGTCTGAACAAAAAATTTTTAAATTTAGACAAATCGTATCAAAATTCACAGATTTTGTGGTAAAATTCATACATTTTAAAAATCGCTTAAAATAAAATTAATAAAAAATTTTCATGTAAAAATGATATTTATTGACTCATATATTTTTAATTTTTGCTTCAAAGAGAATTTTAAGAAAAAATAACCCGATAGGCAAAATTTTAAATCAAAAATGGATTTTTAGGGTAAAATTTTAACTAAAATATAATCATTCCAGGGCAAAAATAAATTCAAAAATGGCCGCGCAGCGAAAAATTAGACCAAAAAATGGCCGAGAAAAGGAAAAATTAGGTTTTTTAAGCAATAAAAAATTCATTTCTATATTTTATAATATTTCGATCGATTTTTTCGATTTTTAGCCAAATTTTTTCGAAAACGAAAAACGAAATTTCGATGGGTCGAAAAATTTTCGAAACCGAAAACGGAATTTCGGAGGGTCAAAAAAATTTTCGATACCGAAAAACGAAATTTCGATGCCAAAAATGACCGAAAATCGACATCGAAACGAAAAAATCGAAACATCGAACCCATCCCTGATGCTCATATCATTTAATAATCAAACTGTTAGAACCTAAATTAAATTCGCTCATTATTTCTTAAATTCATGAAGTTAAAATTCCGAGTTTATTCTTCCCGAACCTAGCAACAATGCTGGAAATTTTAGGTCCAATTTCGTGCAATTTAATTAAAATTATTAATTGCTTTTTACCTTGTCGGAATTCCATGATAGTATGTTTCGTTTCCATCGTTTTTAGATGCTTTATTAGAAAGACGTTCAAGCAATTTTGTTTGGTCGAATATTCCATAGTTTTCAAATGTTTTATAGACACGTTCAAAAAATTCATTATCAAAAATATTATAGCAATTTGTAAACAATGGTACGGCCATGGATGCATAGAAGCGTTCATTATGTTTATTGGTTTCAATGTTGTAATCATACCTAATTATTCAAAATAAATTTTCATGATTTTAATTTTTAAATTTTTTTTATTATTTTTAAAATTATTTTTTTTTTAAAATTTTTCATATAAGAATTATTCATATTTTTTTTAGCAATTTTATTGCTAAATTTCGAAGTAAAAAATAAAAATTGTAAACCAACCATCCAGTTTGTGTGTCATTGTCAAGTAGGAAAACATTATTGAAATTGGTAACAAAATTTTTAAATTTAAGATCATATTCAGTAACTTTAGTAAAATTCACTAAAAAATTTTTTTCCAAATTAAATTTAATTTTTTTATTTATATACAAACTTAAATCCATATAAATGTAATAGAGAATTCGATAATTTCCACAAATGTATGCATTCAAATCAATTGGCACTATCTTGGTTGTGATTATTTCACTCAGTTTGAAATCATCTGGATTTTTCACCCAGCGAGCTGCAATGAAATTAGGAAAATATATAATCAAAATTATGAGTGATTAATCAAGAAAAAAATTTGCTATTTTTAACAAATCTATTATTTGAATTTATTTTCCACTAACAGCTAAAATCCCATCCGGATTCAGCTGCGGATGCCAAATTCTGGAAAAGATCGCCAGCCTGTTTAGCACTCAATTCTTTATTATCCGATGCTTCTTTTAATGCCAATGCAGTCAACACATCCGCATGAAATGACTCGGGACGGGGCACTCGACTTTCCGTTTTGTACTGGAACATTTCATAGACATTTACTTTTCCATTCTTCGTGATCGTAACATTCACTCTTCGATTTGTTTCCCAAAATTTTAATTCCTGAAAAGAGAAAATTGATAAAAAAAAAAAATTAATAATGAAAAGAAATTCATAAAAAACAACGGTCCTTTCAGTTAGCTTAGTTGGGTCCATTGTCAAAGGTTTGCCCTAAAGCATTTTACGTGAAATATTGAAAATAGAGTTTTTATTTACAAATATTCTAAATAATGTGAATTTTCAATATATCACATTATTTATTATTCATTATAATTACAAAGGGCTGGGATTTATATGCAAATTAATATCTTTTTTTTTTTATATTCCAAACCTATTTTGGTTAAAAGTAAATAATGTTATAATGTTTTTTTTTTTTAAATTTGGGGTCTTTTAAAACAGACTTTATTTTGTAAATTTTTTCCTTTTTTATCAATGCATAAATAGGGATTGGAGAAAGTTGCATATATTGGCCTTTTTTTCTAGATATTTCAGGTCTAATCAATAATCGACATTACATAACTATCATTTTTTGAAAAAATTAAAAAAATATTAATTTGTAAGAATTATTTCGTAAATAAATTTTTCGAAAACAATTTCATTTTCATTTCGATTTTTATTTCAGCCAGAAAAAGTGTCAAATTTCCCGATCCTAATACTGAATTACTTATCTTATATATATTTATGATAAGAATTAAAATAAGAAAACAATTACTTTTTCAAGAGAACCAATAATGTTTCTCATAAATTGATTGGCTTCATTTACATTCGATGATTTTAATTTTTTGTAATATTCATATGCCATTGGGATTAGCAACGGCGGCTGACTGCGCTTTTCATAGTAGACTCGACCTGGAATAAAAGTATAAAATTGTCAAAGAAAAAATGTTCATCATTCAAATGAATGGGATCCGGGAGATCTTTTGTGTTAAAATTAAATTATAAAATTAGGCAAGAACGATTGAATAATTTGATTAAATAAAGTTTATTATTTGCTCATATACAATTTATAATTTTTTTGTACCTCCATTTGGAATTGGAACAGATTTTTTTAATTCCTTATTCTCGATCAATTCAATAAAATTCTCAATCATATCCTTTGCCAAATCATCGTAACCTTAAAAATATTTTATGCGCAAAAATACAAATATTTAAATAAAAAATATACCAGAGATAAGCAATCCTTTGATGGTCCAAAGGGAATCCCAATAATAATATTCCCGGAATCGACCTCCAGGCACAATGAATCGTTGCTTCACTGGGATTAGCGAATGACGATTTGTGGAACCACCCGGACCCTCATAACGGAGGAATGCAACAATAAGAGAGCAAATTTGTGGAAAAATTGGAAATATTTTAAAGAACTGAGATATTTTTAAAATATCCCGAAAATGAGTCAAATTCTTAGAATATTTTGCCGAACACCAATTATTTTATGATTCCTATTTAAACTCATTTGGAAATGGATTTGAAAATAAAATAAAAAATAATTTATCAAATGAGTGAAATTTTGCAAATATTTTCAAAATGATATCAAATTGCGATGATATATTGGGAATTGGAAAATATCTCAGAATATCTTTTGTTGCTGATTATAAAATGAGTTACATAATAATTTTGATTTTGAGATGAATTGCGAAAATGAGTTACAAAATATTCTGAAAATGAGACTCATTTTCAGAATCCATTTTCTGTCTCGTTTTCTTATTCAAAATAAAATTAATTAAAAAATTTATCCTGAAAATGAGTGATATTTTTACAATTTGTTTTGAATTTATTTTGAAATAAATTATAAAATGACCCAAAAAATTAATCCTGAAAATGAGTAACTTATTTTGGAATTAGTTTTGTTTTTATTTTGCAACAAATTTTATAATAAGCCTAAAAACTAATTCTGAAAATTGTAGTAAATTTTCTAGCAAATTTGCAACAAAAGATATTTTCTGAGCATATTTTGGGCATATTGGGAATATCGAAAATTGGTTTCGTAATCAAAAAATAATAGAGAAGGTAACAACATTTTTGGGATTAAATAGAGTGTATCATCGGTTTTTAAACAATCAGATCAATTTAATGAAAAAACAACAAATATTAATAAAAAACCAGGGTGTTTTATGGAATATGATGAATGGGGGTTAGATTGTGTGATTTTTCGTATTTGATAAGATCTACTTGGGATGGGTAATATTTAGAAGAAATACCAGGATGGGTTTGATGAAAATTTATTTATTCTTCCTTACTTCAGATCATCCTTCTTCTTTTTCCTGCTCCAAATCAACGGTTTGCGAATTTGTCCAGGATATCTTTCTTGCCATTGACAGGCGGACCATTGTGACGGGCGGGGACTAAGGCAACAATTTGCACTTCCGGAGGGATCTCAGCCACAACTTCGATTGATCCATTCAAATCCTTAATTTTTAAAAATTTACATTTTTACAAATATAAAAATTTTTTAACCTGATCGATTTTTCCACCGAGATCTTGCTCTTTTGTCATATTCACTTGTTTAGGGTCCTGAATTTCACGAATAAACTAATTTTGAATAAGATAAAAACGAATAAAAACCTGTTCGGTTGGTTGCGGCTCCACATCAAGATCTTCACCAATGGCTGGGGCAACATTATTGGCAGCAATAGGACGTCCCGGCACAACCGCCACCACTTGAATTTCGGCGGGGATGACTGAAACAATTGAAACCGAAGTATTCGATTCCTTTGTTATTTGGTTTTTAATTAATTAAATGCCTTATAATTAAACCTGTTCAATTTCGTCGCCCTTCGATTCATTAGCATTGGTTTTAGCATTGTTGTGATCTTCCTGTAAAACTTTTATTTTAAAACATTTACAAATAATTAACCTGTTCAAATGACTCGTACTGAGCTTGAGGTGGGCTAAATCCAAAACCACCAACATAATATTCCTGAATTAATTTTTATATTTATTTTTCTTAAATCAAATTAAACAACCTGGTCGATAAGTTCAGGTTCATCTTTGTCAGATGAATCCCGCTCATTCAGATCTTGCTAAAATTATTTTAATAAATAATTTTCGTCGGTTTTGTGAATTTAAAAAAAATTTATTAACCTGGTTGAATAGATGGTCATTCGGTGGTTGAATTTCCAGACCAAATTCACGATTGCCATTAGCTTTTTCGGCTTTGGTGTCATCCTGCATTTTTTTTTAGAGTTTAGGAAACTTTTATTTATATATGCAAACCTTTGAAACTTGTCCAATATTCTGAACTTTGGGTGGCACATATTCCTTCTCTGAATCGTCCTGCAAATTTCAATAGCTAAGGATTTTAATTTTTATAAATTAACCTGCACAATTTTTGTGCCTTTTTCTTGCTCGACTGCCAATGAATGAATCTCTGGGCCATTTGACTCATCGATGGTTTGGTTCTATAAATTTTTATAGTATTTGTATTTTTTGACATATACCAACCTTTTCAGTTGCTCCCGTCACAATTTGGCATTTATCCAGATCTTTTGCACCATTAAATCCAGCAAAGACCATAGCTTTTTTGTGGATGTCTTCCTTAAATTGTTAATGATTTGCATGTATTAATTATTTCCTAATTTACCTTGTCAAATTTATGCACACAATATGAACCGTACGGCAAAATATTCTCCTTATTCTCATCATCCTGAAATAATTTTTATTTTTAAAATAAATTTATAGTTTACCATTGGAATTGTCAGCTTATTAGCATTGCAAAAGCCGTCGGGTACATCCTTCTCCTCACAAAGATCTCAATTGTCGACTTTTGCGCGTTTGCCAATTGGCGAGATCTTAGATTAGAAACATATACATTAGAAAGAATTTAATCCAGACCTCATTATCCATATCAACTCCAAATTTGGCACAATAGGACCGGCGGATTGGAGTCGATGTGTTAGGGCTTACAAATTCGTCGAATGTGCTCTATAAATTTATTCTTAATTTTTAATTTTAATATACATTATTACCTCAAAGTCGAAAGGTTCCGGGGACAAATTCCCTGGCTCTTTGCTAGGTGTCATCATTGCGGCTGTGATAGCCTTAAATTGCTAATTTTATAAATGAAAATTTTTTCTAAATAAAAACCTTTATTGCAAGTTTACGAAGGTTATCGGATGGAGTTTTTTCACCTTGTCCTGCGAGGCCAGTTGACAAACATGGTTTTGACGGGCTTCCAATGTGGTCTGCCATACCTTTCCTCCCAATTTGAAACAGATCTTTAACTAAAATAATTTTTTGGTTAATGTAAAACATTATTAAAAATAAATTGTGGCTTTTTTACCATCAATATTAAATTTACAAAATTAATAAGCTCAAATTTATTCGTTCGATGTTTACAAAGAAAAGGAAATTTTTAAGACGGGATCACAAAATATATAAAGATCATAGTATAGAAAGAGATTTGAGCTCGAGTGAATATCGATTATAAATTTTTCATTGTAAAAGTGAAATCAATATAAATTCAGAATTGAGCAACAAATTTTGAGATCTTTTCTAAGATCTAGAGATGGGATTAAATGGAAAAAAAAGAAACCACAATGAAAATCACAAATTAATGAGGAAGGATGAATTTTTTGTTGACTTGTTTCAGCATAAATTTGTGAGTTGGATATGCCCGGGGTTTCTCCGAAAAGAGTGACACTGCAAATTGATCCTCCATGTCGGTATGGCATTTCATAACCTCGGTGATCATAAAATTGTTGAGAATTCCCAAATCGGCTAAAGTTACAAAATTTTAGAATTTTATGAATTAGCTAAATAATACCGATTTTGACGAATTCGACCCAGGGCATCAGCGGAAAACGAATTGAATAGACGATGTTGTCCATTTTTCGCAACACTTGCTCTTGTGTTGGAGGATTTTGGTCACCGTCGAACATGCACTGGAAAAATGCCCATTTGGCAAGCTAAAAAGCGTAAAGAAAATTATAACATTTTGGAAGTTTATAACTCACATAATCGAATAGAAGAGATTCTTTGGCATGCAATGAATCGCGTTCCAGTATTAAACCCAGCATTTCGCGGGTTAAAATCTCATAATGGCGTTCCAAGATCTCAATGACGTTGAGGTCGACAAATTTCCAGCAATTGGCCAACATTTTCTAAACTTATTTTTAATTTTCTCAGCTTTTTAATTTTTTAAACCTCATCTTCCAATTTGCTTGCCATTTCCAACAAACTAAGCACATTATTGACGGAGAGAACACAATTCACTGAGATGACAGTCTCCGGTTTGCATTTTTCCAGACATTTATCCACCAAATTTTCGAACAACATTGTTTTGGCTATAATTGAGAATATTTTTTATATTTATTTATAAATTTAAAATAAACCTGCAGTGTAAACACCGAAAATGTTCTCTTCGGTGATAAATCCAGCGTCGTCCGTGTATAAATATTGCAGAATTCCATTGAAGTCCCGCGCCAAAATGTCGTTGATTTCAATTGGTGATTGGGGTTCGTTGCCGGCCTTGTGGGAATTCCATAATGCCATGAAATATGTAGATCTCTTCAGGATGAACTCGTGGACTTCGAACATCTAAAAAATACACATTCAATTTGCACTAATAATTACTAGCTTATTACTTGTTTTTCTGGCTCTCCAAAAATTAGCTTGCCAGTTGGCACAATGAATTTAACTTCCTTGGTTGGATCTTCAGCCATCAATTTGCGCAATGCCTCTTGGAGTGAGCAATTGTCCATGTTGTTAATCGAAATTTTTTTAGTTGTTATTAAAAGATCTTGGAACAGTTTAACTTTTGACTGAAAATTAATAGGAATTTAAATTTATTACTAATATTTTCATTAATCAATAAAGCACTGCAATAGCTATCTTTTTTAGTGTTCTGGCGGGGAGAAGAGTGGAAAAAATCGCATAGAATAATGAAAATGCTGAATAATATATTGCAGTTGTTTTTTACATCATTTAATTTATTCAGGAAAACTTGTTCTCATCACCTTAATCCAAACCTTGCCTTAATCTAATAATTTTCGTGAAAATACATTTTGTTTTAATTTTATTATTCTAAAATTTAATTCCCAATTAAACTTCACTTTAATATGTTTTCAATTAAACTTCACTTTATTATGTTTTGATCACCTTGTGTTTTGATCTAATTTAAATCAATGTTTAATGTTAAATTGCTAATTTTTTACAACCGATAAACTTGCAATAATTAAAAAATAAAATTACAATTATTACAATACAAATTTATTTAGTTTTGAAACTACTAATTATTTTTACATTGTTTTTCAAATTACTAATAGAAATACATTAATTTTTAAATTTCTTAAACAATTAAATGCAATTAATTTTTTTGGAAATTCAGATCTGTTTTTCGTTGATTCAACTTAATGCCATCGACAATTGACTCGGAATGGTCTATGGGCCGAAAAACTTTTGTCGATGCTAATCTCATCGGGGAGGTGCCGGCCGAATTCAATCTGGCCATTGATCAACCAACGGTTAGATTAAATTTATATAAATTTCATGTAAAATAAAATTTACATTTAACATTAGTCTACAAACGTTGGATCAAAACGTGCTTCTCCTTGTCCATCTGACTATTCAATGGTACAAGATTTCGTCACAAGCAAAAATGGCGAATATAAGGTAAAACCTTTATTTAAAGTATCAAACTTTATGTTGGAAATTTAAACATTCAATTTCCATATATTTTTAGCTCGATGGATTTGTCGCAGTTCGAAAAGTGCCTACTTTTCAACGTGACGCTATTGATGAGCAACCAATTGCCACCGCGGAACAACTTCGAAACTTGCCAGTTCCGCAGTCCGTTGATGATATTCCGATTGAGTCCAAGGTAGATCTATCATAGTCTAACATTTTTTAATTATTGTATTTAGTCCTTTTTGAATCGAAATCTTCCGAAAGGCTTTGAAAATCGGGAAGGCCGCCTCAAAACTGCTGGAAATGATGATGACCTTAGTGAAACAACTTCATTCAAAAATTACTCGTTCATTGACGACAACCCGCGACCATATTCGTCGATGTCTATGAATATGGATTTGGATGAAATTGGAGTAATTTAAAATATTAATAATTTATAAGTTTCACACATTTTAGTCCCAAATCAGTGATGTGACCATATGCGATCCAGAAATTAAGCGCAAAGTTCAGGATGATATGAACCAAGATATGATTCGGGCTCTCACTGACCGCCTACTCAGAAAAGATGCCAAAATGGAAGGAATGGTATAATAGATGTTTTTGATTGATTCTCATATTTTATTTAGGAGGAACACATCAAAAAATTGGAAATGGATTTAAAAGTTGCTGGCAAAACAATTGAGAACCACATTGCCAAAGAACTCACAATGGAAAAGGTATAGCTAGATGATAGACTCGCATATGTAAATTTTGACCATTTTATTCTATAGGATCTGGATGATGCACTTTGTGCGTTGGCATGCGAACAGAAACTTCGAGAAAAAACCGAAGCAGATCTTTCTGAAATGAAATTGCAACATGATGCACTGCTGAAGAAAATTACAAAAGATCTGGATGAAGCTGTAAGCATTAAATTAGATATGCTAAATTAATATCTCATGTTTTTCAGCATTCTCTTATTAAAAATTTGCAATCCGAAAATGACACCGCACAAAAAGCAAAGGAAAATGCTGAAAAGGTAATTGAATAATAAAGTAAAAAAAGTCGCCTAATCATAATAATATTAGAATTTGGCCGATGCAATGGCCAATTTCCAAAGTCACCAAAAGACCGAAGAATTCCAACAAATGGATAATGTGCTGGCAAAACTTAAAGAAGATCTAACAAAAATGGCGGACAAAAATGCGGAAAAGGAAGATAAAATAAAGAAGATTCGCAAACGCATAAAAAAGGATGACAAAATCATTGAGGAATTGAAAAAGGAAATGCGCGACAAAGATGAAGCAATAGATAAATATTGGGCGGAAATTCGCCAATTGGATTCAAAACTGGCTGAATTAGTATGTTTTTCTTGGATAATTTACCCACATAATCCACTTTTTATGTCAGAAGATCTACGAACAACAATGCACTGTCATCTTTGACTTTTTTCCGCGCCAACCCGTTCAAATTAGCTCGAGTGCGAATTTTTTCTATGATTTCTATTATTGGGTGATGGAAAAAATTGGACTGGATGTTGCAAATGAATGTGAGTTTCCCCGTATTTTTCTTATTTAGTCTTATTTTAAGTGCTCTGCATAACCGCTTCACGTGAACCAAAACGCAACATCGCTGCACAACAAGGTTTTGACGCGCAGTTGTTCGTCTATCTCAAAACAGTCAAAGCTGGGCCCCGTTTCAATTTCCACTTTTAACTTTGAACTTTTAAAAAGTTCAAAGTAAAAGTTAAAGTTAAAAGTTAAAATTAAAGCGTTTCAATTTTGACTACTAAAAAGTTCAAAGTTAAAAGTAAAAATCTTCAAAGTTCAAATTAAAAGTTAAAAGTGACCAAAATTCTGTTTCAATTGAAAATTTCCTACTTTGAATTTTTCTCTTTCAACTTTTAATAAATTGAAACGCAATTTCCCTTTGAGCTTTTAAAAGTAGAAAAATTAAGATTAAATTAAATTATTTTAAAAATAAAAAATCAAAGCTCGAAACTCTATCAATAGAAAATTCGGAAATTTTCAGAGATTATTTTCTAGACAATTCTATATATGATAAAAAAAAATTTTGAAATTTTTTTTCTTTTTTTCCTAATAATTCTATTTTCTAAAAAATGTAGAAATTTGCTGAAACATCCTATAAAAAATTTCAAATTCTAAAAATATTTTAATGAATTTGTGGTCATATTAAAAGGCTGAATGAGTTCTATTGAATGATGTAGAAATTAAGTTAATCGGATTTTAAATCAAAAAGCTATGGTCAAAAATGTCGAATAAGCCGAAAATTATTTCAACCTTACTATTAAAATCATATTTCCGAAAAGATCGAATCAATCCATTAAGGAAATAGAGTAATTAAAAACTATAATTTTGCTCTTCAAAATGACATAAGATTATTTTAAAACACTTCAGTTGTTGAAGAATTATGATGGGGCAAATTTACTGCGCACATTGGCATGCGCCCAAAAGGCGTATCGTTATACTTTCTTTTGGAAGAGAGGAAATTTTTCAAAAATTTTTTATACATTCAAAAATATCCGTAAAATATTCTATAAAAATTTCAAATTTTTTTATTGAAAATTTTTAAATTTATGAATTTTTTTCTGGGGACGTGCGGCGACTTAATGTACCATTTTTAAAAATCGAGAAAACGTTGAAAAAATTCTAGAAAAAATTTATACGCTATAAATTTATCTATTTACCAAATACTGAAAATTTCAGAATTTTTTTTCAAAAATTTCCTGAGTTATGATTTTTTGAATTCCGATATTCACCGATTTAGGCCATTTTTCAGACTTTTGATTCAAAAAATTGTAAAAAATCAGAAAATAATAATTATCACTAATAATTTATATATTTGGATAGAGGAGAGTCTTTTCTATATAATATTTTTGATTTCATAATTTTTAAATTTTTTCTAAATTTTTAATGATTTTTTTAAATGAGTTCAAAGCAGTGATTTAGGCCCTATTTTTACTTTGAATATTTTTATTAAAAGTTCAAAGTGAATCTTCAAAGTTCAAAGGAACTTTTAAAAGTAAGGTCAGTTCAAAGGATTAATTGAAACAGAATCACCATTAACTTTGAAAATTTTACTTTGAACTTTTAACTTTGAACTTTTAATTTGAAAACGCTAATTGAAACAGAAAATTTTCAAAGTTAAAAGTTAAAAGCAAAAATCTTCAAAGTTAAAAGTTAAAAGTGGAAATTGAAACGGGGCCCTGGTTACAAGTTTGTTTTTAAAAAAATGTAATATTTAAAAAAACGATTAATTTAAGCCTGATTCGCCGAACTGACCAAAAGATTTTGGAGATCTTTGTGGATGGCAAAACCACGACCATGAAGCCCCGAACACGGTTCTCGCATAGTTATGAAGCGTTGCCAAAGGAAAATGTAAATTAATATTAAAATTTTAGAAAGTTAATATCATATATTTGTAGGACCCATTGTACCGCAGTTCTTTGGTCGCATTGCCTGGCCCCGATTTCAAATGGGAAAAGGAAGAATAGAGATGAGAACAAAATCATGAAAGATCTGTCTTAATTTTCGAGTTTATTCCCCATGGTTGTTTCATTCAGTTCAATTTATTTCAATTATCTCTTCGGACAAACTTCCTTTATGATCCAATCTTTAAAAACCAACCATCCTATAAAATTCCTGCACGATGTTTTTCTCTGAAATTGCCTCTCTACAAAATTGAAATAAGATTTCCACTCTTACTTTAACTTAATTTATTTTAAATATCGGACCTCCCAATTTAAATTCTGCTTTAAGCGTTTTGACATATAAAAGATTCCGTAATAAAATTTCGTATTTTGTAATAATTCCAATTAATATACGTGTACATTATTTGATATTTATTATTTACAAAAAATTTGCACTAACTGACAATTTTAATTACAGGTATACCGAGGAATGTCGTCGAATGCTTATAATCTTCGTGGGAGCAACAGCAACAAATTCGGAGATCTCAATGAAGAGGAACAACTGCAAATGATGGAGCAAACATCGCAAAACGTGGTTTTTATTTATATGTATAATAAAATAAATTTTTTTGAACTGTTTAAGAGTCCAACGCCACCATCAGTCTTGTTTCCGGACAGGCAAAACCTCGTGAAATGCTTCACAACTGGCACAAACAGTGATGATGAATGGTCAACTGATGGGGAATATGATGAGCAGTGTCGCGTCAAAACACAAAAGGAAAAAGGGGCAGATCTGATTGCAGCTGAGAAAATTCAGAAAACCGCCACAGAACGTATTAAAACAAATCTAGTGTAAAACTAATAAGCTACAAAATTCGTCTTTTCTAGTCGAGGAAGCCATTTTTATTACTGAAGAGCTGAAAGATTTACCACCAGATGCAAGTCAAGGTAAAATAAAACACTTAATTACTATAAGTCTGTTCATAATAGAAGCTGGAATGGCGATGCTCAAACAGATCTGGCAAAATCAAAATGCTATGAACCAAAATCAAAAAGTGATCATCAATGCTCTCTCTACGCTCACACAATTGATTGGTCCGATGTGTGGTTATATGCCGATAGTTATCGAAAAAACTGAGAAAAAAGCCAAAAGTGCAGCGCGAAAGGCTGACCCGGACAGTGAAGTAATTTTCTCTTAAATCAAAAATAATACATTTTATATTTTTAGGATCCATGGAAAAAATATTACATCATCGAAGTTAACAAAAAGGAAGCTACTCTGAAGGATTTCAGCCGACGCCAAATCACAGATCTGATAATGAAGAACCAAGATGAGAAATGGAAGTGTCCAGTAAGTGAAAAATTAAAAAATTTTAAAAAAAATATAAATTTTAGAAAATTGGTGAATTATCCCTTTTGGATCCAATCCGCGAAGCTCTGGTGCCCTATTTCTGCATCATTGATCAACCGCGCAAGCTTGGTTGGGTTATTGGGCAATTTTTGCGACCACGTCAATATTTTGCCAAATACTTCATTCCAATCTACAAAGAAATTGGGGATAAAACAAAGAGTCGCGAATCAAACAACCGCAAAAACGTTTCTGGTTATGAGAGTAGCTTGATTGCAGGTTTGCTTTGATATTTTATTCTAAAAAATTTATATATGCTATCAAAAAATTTCTATTTTTTTATTTATCGAAATAACATAAATATATTTAAAAAAATGGGAAAAGCTTAAAAATACAAAAAAAAAAAGTAAAATAATAAATATAAAGTAATATGGACATCCCAGATCTTTTGCTTTTCTGTGGAGGCTATCTCATCGTGCAACGCCCGACTCAACAAAAGACAACGAATAACAACACTCTTGATTTCTTGAATATGTGCCGCGAAGGAATCAATGCGCAGGGAACAACGACCAATGGAAAGCCCAATTATACTAATCACATGGCACATGTTGACGACTTCGTCCCTCTTTTGGAACGACAACAATATAAACTGGCTTTTCAGGTTTAATTTAGTAAATGCTAAAAAAACTTATAAAACCAAAAACAATTTAGCAAGAATTGGACAATATTAATGCGCAAAAGAAACAACACCGAAAGGAACAAAAGGAGGCTGCTAAACAACTTCTGCAAACACCGACAAACTACGGCCGCAACAAACAAAAACACTCTGCTGCAAATTTCCTTGGTGGTGTCGTAGATCTTTTCACTGGTCCACCAAACAAAATGGCGCGTGCATCTGATAATGGAGCGGTATATTAGTCATTTTATATATAAAAAAATTTCTTTAAACAGAGCCCTCGCGCCTCTGTCTCAGCATTACAGCGTGCAATGGCCAATGCTAAATCAACTCCGACATTTTCGCCTCCCACAATTATAGACGAGGTAAATCACACTTAGAAATTATATTAAGAGCCCTCTATTTAGCAAGCATCGACTGAAGAAATTGTGCCGAATTATGAGGCTGATGCCAACAAGGAGAACGGTGGTGGCAAAGAATCGAATGGCAATAGTTCGGAGACCGGTTAAGAAGAAATGAAAAACGAAGTTGTTGGATAATAAAAGTATACCATATTCAATCCCAATATTTATTTTTGCATTAGATCTTATCCATCATTCAAAATATTTTTACAACACCCAATTCCATCCCATCTTCATATTATTTCTTCAATTTATTATTTGTTCACAAAACTAAATATTGTTCATCCCAACATTTTATTAAATTCCTGCAACATTTCTGACCAAACACATTCTCGATTATTTGCTGCCAACTTTGGTAGCCATTTTCTTATTCTTTGGCTAGCGATTTTATATCCAACACAAATATTATTTATTTTTTTGCTTCTCTTTCTATAAATAAAATCACTACGCATAAAAAATCAGTAATGTCTACTGCTAAAAAATTGTTGCAATTTATAAAATTCAATTTATTTATACCATTAGCGGTTTATACGTTTAATGTATAATTTTATAAGTTTGCTTCTTATCATTTTACAGCAATAGTTGCCATGACTAGAGAAACCAAAATCGGAAATAAATGGCGACAATCGTGTTTGATAAGGAAACGCCGAACAAAACACCAACTATTGGAAGACAGACGACGACAACAACGAAATCAACAATATAAAGAAGCAGTCATTGGGCAACAAGATCTGTATGATGAAAATGAGGATGAAAATCAAGCAGAAGCAATTCAATATAACGAGGAAATTAATGCCGAAAATAATGAGAACGAAAATTGCAGGTTTTAAAGGATTTTCTAGTTTATAAAACCGACTTCTAACTTTAATTATATTTTCCAGTCCGGATGAGCTTAATGCAAATGTTGAAGACCTAGAAGAGCAAATAGCCCAATTGAACATGGCCACCGCATCACTGATGTCTAAAGAATTGTTCAATAGCAGCAAATTAACAAGAAATGAAACACTCAATTTGCTGCAACTCTACAGACAAAAACACAGTCTAAGTGATGCGGCATTTGGGATGCTTCTCGATATGTTAAAGCATGCAATTTTACCAGAAGGGAACACGCTTCCAAGAACTCTGAGATCTTTCAACAAAGAAATGCAGAAATTGTCATCCAGGAAAGTAATTTATCGCGGTGAAAACTTTATCATTTATGATGTTAGGCCACAAATAACAAAAATACTGGAAAGTTAGGCTAGAAAAAACAAATTGAAAAATTAATATCTTTTGTTACCAGGAAATTTTGCATCATTGGTGGAATTTCGTACCGAATTGCTGAAAAATCCAAACTATTACGATTATTGTGGAGAATTAATGCGAGAAAACATGCTTGAATACATCTCATTGGCATTAGCAACCGACGGCGGTCCTTTGACCAAATCTGCAAAGATCTCTGTCTGGCCAATAATTGCGCAAATATTAGATCTCCCACCGAAACTGCAAAAATCAATTGCTAATGTTGTACTGATTGGCATTTTGTAAGTCAACTAAAGTTTAAAAAAATTATATCTGTATTCATTTAAGTGTTGGCACAGAAAAACCGGATTGGCACATAATATTCGAACATATTACTCCTCAATTCACCTTGTTAAAATCGGATGAAGGCGCCATTGAATTTGCAAATGTGCGACAAAAGGTTATGTGATTTATTAAATTATATAAATTTTAACACGGATTTTATTTAAAAATTAGGTGCGAATTATCGAATTTTTGGCGGATAATCAGGCCAGGGCACAATTATTGAAAATGCGAGAGCCGCCGGCTTACATGGCCTGCCCATATTGTCAAATTATCGTAAGTCTATTTAAATAATCATTATATTTTCCTAATATCTTAATATTAAGGGGGCGAGAGATGAACAAAATAAGGTCGTCATCTATCCATATGATTATACAATCCGTAAAAGAACTGACTGGATTCCAAACCCAGGCCGAGGATTAATTGGCAATGGAATTGAAGGCGAATCAGCAC
Source organism: Pratylenchus scribneri (assembly GCA_030063045.1). Taxonomy (NCBI): domain Eukaryota; kingdom Metazoa; phylum Nematoda; class Chromadorea; order Rhabditida; family Pratylenchidae; genus Pratylenchus; species Pratylenchus scribneri. The sequence continues at coordinate 813,887 of JAQSEB010000027.1, forward strand.
TCAAGGACATCATAGATCTGCTGAAAAATGTGCAAACAGATCTCATGCACACAAGTTACGGTGGAAGTATTGAGCGGGCTTTAATTGGGATGGTTGAAAAGAAGTAAGTTTAAATAATTGTAAAAAATCCCACAAAAATTCAGCAAAAAATTTTTTGATGCAATGGTTGAACCAAAATTGATGTTTCACAAGCCTGCAGAAATCAAACGAAAATTCGGAACAATGACCCGAACATTTGGAGACATAAGAAGATTAAAAACAAATGAATATCGGATTGTGAGTTCAATTTTCAAATAAATTTTAAAATATAAATAAAGTATTTCAATTAGAACAGTTTAAATGTCAGAATATTTCTCAGAATTATTTTAATTCTATTTGCAGATTTGTCATTTTATTTTGCCAGTCATTTTGCCAAGTTTTGGAGATCTTCCTCGAGATGCAAATTGGGACCTGGCCGTGAATATGTTATTATTATGTTGCGGTTTGGCAGTTTTGGCTGGCAAAAATTTGACAAGAACGAAAATTGATTTTGCTCATAGATGTTTTTGTGAGTGGTTGAAAACAATGCCCAATCAGCAAGATCTCACATTCAAATCGCATATGCATCAACATTATGCAGAGGCTAGTTAAAATTCAAAGTTCTATTAATATTTGTAAATAAATATTTAAAGTTGACTCGTCGTTTTGGTGCTTCTACAAACCATACGTGTTTTTTCCGTAAAATTTTCTAATTAATTTTAATGTTTAACTTCTCTATATTTTTTTAGTCGAAAGTTGCGTTGGATTTGTCAATGCTCGAGTAACTTGCCCAAGAGTTGCTCTGAAACAAATTGAAGAACGATTACATACTATGGCATCATGTTCAGAAGAAGATTTTGCTGAATTTCAACAATATTTTTCAACAATCAAATGTTCAACATTGGCCAACAAATTCAAATTTCCCATTTCTGGCCTTCCAAATAAGCATCAAAATTATATCAGGTCTTTTTTTGTAAAATAAATTTTAAAATATAACACTGAGATCTCACTTTGCAAATGTTCATTGTGCCAAATGCATCAAATTGCAGTATTTTATTATCAAATCAAGAGTGCTAACAAATGGACACAAAATCAACGATTCAATAATTTATGTTGGTAAAGAAGTAAGAAAATTTATAGAAATAATATTTATTAATAATCTGGTAATTTTAGTTGCGGCCTGCCATCGCTGAATTATTCTTCCAATTGGATGGTTCTTCTGAAATCCAAGTGCTGATTCGTTATATGGATATTGCAATGCCATTTTCAAGATCTTTGGCATGGGTTGATGAACGGCATTCTAGGATGTTATTGACTGACTCCAAGGCTTTCCCAAATTGTCATCTGGTGAATAAAAAATTCAGTCAGGTTATTATTTTTAAATGTTTAATTAAAAAAATTAGATTATTTTATTTTAAGATCTATCACATCAAGGCTGACGAAATTGCTTTCAAAGGCTTGGCAGTGGATTACAATGATGGAAAGAATGACAAAAGGATTATTTTTCCGATGAATGTTTTCGATCATGATTAAGGTAAATTTTGTACCTTCTCGTCAAAATAATAAAAAAATAAAATGAAATTTTTACAAAAAATAGTGATATAGAAAACCCAAAACAAATTTCGTATTTAAAAACAAATAATTTTGCATGAAACAAAACAGCTAAGAAATGAGAAGGTACAAAATACCTTCCAAAATACATATTATTTTTACCACTTACTATATAATTCATTAAATCACAAGTTACGAAATGAATAAAATTTTCAAGATCTATATTTTGGCTAATTTTAAAAATCAGTAAGGCCACGAGTAAAAAAACAACTTATGAGAATAGGTCTCATTTTAAGGATATATTTTTTGCCCTCATTTCCCTATAAGTAAGAAAAGTACTTAAAAAACAAATTCTGAAAATAAATCTTTTCTTCAAGATATATTTTTTGTCCTGATTTTCCTATGGCTAAGAAAACGAGACAAAAAATGAATTTTGAAAATAATTCTCATTCTCAAAATATATTTTTTACCTCATTTTTTTATGGCTAAGAAAATGAGACAAAAAATATATTTTGAAAATAAGTCTCATTCCCAAAATATATTTTTTAGCTCATTTTTTTATGGATAAGAAAATGAGAGAAAAAATATATTTTGAAAATAAGTCTCATTCCCAAAATATATTTTTTAGCTCATTTTTTTATGGATAAGAAAATGAGACAAAAGATAAATTTTGAAAATTAGCGTTATTTTCAGGATTCATTTTTTAAACTCATATCCTAGCAATTTCCACAAAATGAGGGAAAAAATAAGTGAGCAAATGAGTGAAAAATTTTCACGATATTTTCAATATTAGGTCAAATTTTTATAATATCTCCAAAATTGGCATTCGTCGAAATGGCATCATAACTAAAAAATGAGGACTCATTTTCAAAATATTCCCAGAATGAGAACCTTATTTTGTTAGTCCGGGCAGCCGTCTTAAAAAATATTATTAATGTTGGTTTAAAAAATTTATATTTTTAAGAGAGAAGAAATTATTTATGGAGATAAATTACTGATGGGTCAATTTTTCGGCACAAATCTTTCCATATTGCATGTATTTTCATGGCCCAATTTCTCATTGTTTCATCTGGGATTTCTTCCAATTTTGTTGGATTTCCATTTCTTATATCGTCGCAACTTCAAAGTTAATAAAATTTTATTAAATTTTAAATATTAAAATAAGAACTTTTTCAACGCCACAGATGTATCATTAGGAAAATTGAAATTTGCTAAATAGAATTCTTTCACTTTTTTTGGATCCATATCCTTGATTTTCACATTCTTGAATTCATTTTCGAAATCTTTCAACACTTCTTCCGCATTCCTTTTTAATGGACTATCCACAAAAAATTTGGAATCGTTTTTAAAAAGATCTTTATCATAAAAAAGATGGTAATTCATGGCCTTAAAAAGAACAATTTTAAAATCACTTTTTAAATATATTTTGACCTGTAAAATTCGTCCACTGCAATAAATTTTACTGTCACAAACATCAACAAATTCTTCTGGACCGACATTTTCCCAATCTGGAAATAAGCATTTTAAAATGTCACTTTTATTTTTTTTATCATCATTTTTACCTGAAAAATCACTCCTGGGATAATATTCAGCAGGCTTTTCAGTTGAGCCGTCACTGTCATTAACAGGCTTGTCAGTTGAGCTAGTAATTTTGCAATCCTTAATTTCACCAGCAGCCTCCTTGAAAAATTGATAATTATTTCAATTTTAAAAAATTGAAAATTTATATCCAAATTATATAAATTCCTAACCCACATTTTTGACAAAAATTGAAATATTTTTTATTAGGTTTTCGAGGTCAAGGACAAACAGCCCTTTTAAAAGTTATAATAAGCAAGCTGATTAAAAATATACTTAATAATGTTTTTCAATTCTATCGAAAACAAATGGTTCAAAAATCGGTTAAAAAATTATTTTTTCAATACAAAACAATCAAGAATTCTGTAAATTAATAATTTAAGAAAATTCAAAATGTTAAAATGATCTTTTTCCAATCCATTATTATTCATTCAATACCATTTTTGAAACATTTGAATCCTTAATTTCCCTATACCGTATTTATTCTATTAGTACCCCCGTCTCTATTTGTACCTCCCCCTTCCTCCCAAAAAAATTTTTTTGTCAAAAATAACCAATTAGTAGAAATAACCAATTAGTAGGTAAAATTAAGCCGAAATAAGCATTTTTTTGTCTCAAAAATTTCAGAAAAATTCCCACCTCAGAGGGTCTCTGAAAATTAATACCCCCGGGGGTACTAATAGAATAAATACGGTATCCTTATTTCATCTTCTTTTTATCATCATCACCAATCACCATCCTCGTTTCCTCATCCTTTCCCAGGTAGGGAGAAAACTCCATTAATACCGTTTTCATTGCCAAATCCTTGAGGAAATAGCCGTTGCCCAGTTGGCTGACAAAATCCGAAATGTTCATTCCTTTTGGCAAATCAACTGTGCAGACCGCTTTCCCTTTATCAGCAACATTATTGGCATTGATCGTTTTGAAGCGGCTTGTCGGCTTGCATTTGCTCACAATATTCGGTTCAGTCAGGACATCATGGCAAATTGTGCTTTAAAGAAAAATTCAAATATTTTATTTTAAATTAATGATACAATAGATTTGGAACATCAGAGTCGTACTTTTACGCCCCCATATATATTGTTTTACCCACTTTTGTGAAGAATGTCTTCTGATTTGAAAATTTTTAGTTTCATTCTTATCCGAAAGTTTTATTTTTGCGTTTTATGTGAAACCAATAGCAGATTCCTAAAAACGCGTAGATTGAGCTATAATATGGCCAAGGAAAAAATTTGTAAAATTTTCAACCCATAGGGGGACCTTTCATTTTTATGGGTAAATGATTTATTTTTAATTGACCATAACTTGGTCAAAAGCCCCTGCTGCGCGGAAATTTTTACTTTATCCGAACACAGCTCGCCAAGACGCGACGAAAGATATATATGTATGATTTAGAGATCTGTAGAGTATGATCATATTTTAATGAATAGTGCTTTTTAAAATCCATATTTTCAAAAAAATATCCCAATTATTGAATCACCCCAATTTCTATACCGATCATCGTTGCACATGAGGGTCCATTTTTGCAGCGAACATTTGTCCTTGCAATTTGCTTCATCAGTGCACCAAGGACAGCAACTGAAAAATAAATAATTTTTTTTTTATAAACAAAAATACCTCTTGGTGCCATCAATGGTTGAAATGAACAGAGAGAAGACAACGAAGACAAACAGAATTGGACCACCAAAAAAATTGGCCCAATTTTGAATGCGCATTTTCCACGGACAATACTATAAAAAAAAATAAAAAAGATTTTTTATTAATAAAAAAAATGACCCGTCGGCAATTGGGAAACAAAACAACGATGAAGATTGAATTTGAATTCAATTTATTAATAAATTGAAATACTAAAAAAATAAATAAATAAATTTTTATAAGGATTGAACAATAAATGTAGAGAAAAATTGACTAATAAATTTAGTAATTTTTATATTCCATTTGATTTTAAAATGAATTGGGCAGTCCAGAAAGAATTCATCATCCGTGTTCATTTTTTCCCAATTTAAAATTTCGTGTTCCAATTTTATTGGCTGGACGAATGATTCATTAAGATATGAGAAAAAAGAATGCAATTAATTACAAATTACATCATAAATTAAATAAAATTTAATATAAATTGATTATATAATTTTTTAAATAAATTGAAAAAAAAGAAAATTATCTTAATATAAGAAAGATGCTTAAACTTAATTTATGCGAACATTTTCCGGTCCAGAAAGAAATAAAACTTGGCGAACATTTCCGGAAAGAATTAAAATTTGGCGAACATTTCCGGAAAGAATTAAAATTTGGCGAACATTTTCCGGGAAGAATTAAAATTTGGCGAACATTTCCGGAAAGAATTAAAATTTGGCGAACATTTCCGGAAAGAATTAAAATTTGGCGAACATTTCTGGAAAGAATTAAAATTTGGCGAACATTTCCGGAAAGAATTAAAATTTGGCGAACATTTCCGGAAAGAATTAAAATTTGGCGAACATTTCCGGAAAGAATTAAAATTTGGCGAACATTTCCGGAAAGAATTAAAATTTGGCGAACATTTCCGGAAAGAATTAAAATTTGGCGAACATTTCCGGAAAGAATTAAAATTTGGCGAACATTTCCGGAAAGAATTAAAATTTGGCGAACATTTCCGGAAAGAATTAAAATTTGGCGAACATTTCCGGAAAGAATTAAAATTTGGCGAACATTTCCGGAAAGAATTAAAATTTGGCGAACATTTCCGGAAAGAATTAAAATTTGGCGAACATTTCCGGAAAGAATTAAAATTTGGCGAACATTTCCGGAAAGAATTAAAATTTGGCGAACATTTCCGGAAAGAATTAAAACTTGGCGAACATTTCTTGAAAGAATTAAAATTTGGCGAACATTTCCGGAAAGAATTAAAATTTGGCGAACATTTCCGGAAAGAATTAAAATTTGGCGAACATTTCTTGAAAGAATTAAATTTTGGCGAACATTTCCGGAAAGAATTAAAATTTGGCGAACATTTCCGGAAAGAATTAAAACTTGGCGAACATTTCTTGAAAGAATTAAAATTTGGCGAACATTTCCGGAAAGAATTAAAATTTGGCGAACATTTCCGGAAAGAATTAAAACTTGGCGAACATTTCTTGAAAGAATTAAAATTTGGCGAACATTTCCGGAAAGAATTAAAATTTGGCGAACATTTCCGGAAAGAATTAAAACTTGGCGAACATTTCTTGAAAGAATTAAAATTTGGCGAACATTTCCGGAAAGAATTAAAATTTTGGCGACTAATTTTTTAATCTAGCTCCAAAAAATGTGTTCGTAAATTGCATATTTAGCCAAATCCTAACCTAGAAAATTGCTTCCTTTTTTAGCTAAAAACAACATGTAATGTCCGAACCGTCCAAAACTGAAGCTAAGTGTGGGTCAAAACCAACTATTTTTTTCTTTTTCACCCTACTGAAGGTCAATTTTAGATTAAAATTTTACCTTGTGTGGATATGGATATATCTCCCTTAAAAGTCATTTTTAACGAAATTTTCCCTAAAGGGCAATTTGAAGTAGCTAAAATTTTCTCTTAAAAAATAAAGTTTAAGAAACATTATAATGCTATTTATTAGCAAATGTAAAAAATATTTAAGCACAAGATTAAATTCATTATTCTTTTCCTTCTTCCATCATTTTCCGCCATCTTTCTTTTTCAACCCATTGTTTTCAAATGCTTGTGGAATGACCAACTCTTCTTTAATTTCTTCTCGCATTCTGGCAATGTTTCTTTGGTCCATTGAATTTCATATTTCGTCAATAAATCCAAAATGGCACCATTTGTCCAACCAAATCCGGTCTAAAATTTTGTAAAAATATTTATATAGATATTTCGAAAAAAAATTATTTATTTAAAAATTATATAAAAAAATAATTTTATTAAGAAACCATAATTATCTATTTATTTATTTACCTGGACTTTATATTCGCCTCCACTTCCTGGATCCCCTGTAATGGTCAATTTTTCAAACATTGGATTGATACAATGCTTTTTGTAAGCCTTATAATTGGCGATAACATATTTTGTAGCAATTTCCTTGGCCTTCTCTTCCATTCTAAAATCAAATATTCATTTGGATTTTAAATTTTTAATCTTCAAACTTTTTGTTCCCTGATTCGCGAAAACCTTCGATCATCATATGAACCATAGGCTGAATTTAAATTAAGAAAATTGTCTCAAAAAAATGTAAAATCTACCGGCCAAATATTTGGCATGTCCCATTGTTGCCCACTGTTTTTCAGGCTGAATTATATTAAAAATATAAAAATATATGCAATAAAGTCCATATAAATTATAAAATACTTTTTAAGGCAATTTAAAAAAAAACTAAAAATTTTCCAAAATAACTTTTCGATAGAATCATTAATTTTATTTTTCCTAAAATTTAGTAATCTTTAGAAAAGGGAGGATTAATAATTAATATTATTTAATTTATAGGCCTTCATTCTCAATTCCCAAGTCTTATCTTAACTCAATAAATTTTTTAATAGCATAAGTTCCGCAGTAGAATATTTCTTAAAATTACGAAGAATAATTTGAGAATTCTTGAATTTATCACTCTAGAAATCCTACACTAATTGGTGGTAATATTTGGTCTAATTTTTGCAATATACTTCAGAATTATTAATTATTTTTTGTACCTTGTTGGAATTCCATGATAATATGTTTCGTTAGATGTTGTAGAGATATGTTCAAGCAATTTTGTTTGGTCGAATATTCCATAGTTTTCAAATGTTTTATAGACACGTTCAAGCAATCCATTATCAGAAGTGTCATAGCATTTTGTAAACAATGGTACGCCCATGGATGCATAGAAGCGTTCATTATTTTCATTGTTTTGGATGTTGTAATCGTACCTAATTTTTAAAAATTAAAATTTCTTTATTTTAAAATTATTTTTATTTTCGAATGATTTATTTTATTATTTTTTTTTTATAAATTTTTTTCATATTTTATATCAAATTTTATTTAAAAAATTTTGAAAAGAAAGAAAAATATTGATTGTATTAAAATTGACAAAATAGTATATTAATAAAAAATAATATTTTTTAAATTAACCAACCATCCAGTTCTTTCGTCATTGTCAAGTAAGAAAACATCCTTGAAGTTGGCAATCATCTCTTTATATTTACCTTCATAGTAAAGAGTATCAGGATCATCCTTTCCTTCTAAAAATTGTCATATTTGATTTACTAAAAATTTATTAAATATAAACGAACTTAAGTCCTTATAAATTTCATGAAGAATTCGATAATTTCCGCAAATGAATGCATTTAAATCAACTGGCACGATCTGCGTTGTAATTATTTCACTCAGCTTAAACACATCTGGATTTTTCACCCAACGAGCTGCAATGAAATAAGGAGGCAATTATAATGGATCAAATTATGAGTGATCTTGTTGATGATTGAAATCAACAATCTAATGCTATTTCATGATTGAATTTAATCGAGAATTGTCAAGTTTCAAAAAATATTTTTTCCAATAAAATTATTGAAACATTTTTATTGAATTATTAAAGCCATATCTATTAAAAAAAAAAATTATTTAAATTCATCTTTTTCCCCGATTGATCCAACTAGAACATCATTAAGCAGGGAATTTTTTTGGACTTTTTTTTTGCTGAACGGGGAAAAATTTAAACCAAAATGACCTTTATTACCAGAAAAATTATTACACAGAAAAATTATTAAAATTTGCAACAAAATTTTTTTGTAATTTTAAATATTTATCACTAACAGCTAAAATCCCATCCAGATTCGGCCGCGGATGCCAAATTTTGGAAAAGATCGCCAGCCTCTTTCGCATTCAATTCATTATTTTTTGATTCTTTCAATGCCATTGCAGTCAAAACATCTGCACAAAATGATTCTGGACGGGGCACTCGACTTTTGGTTTTATATTGGAACATTTCATATACTTTTTCATTTTTCTTGGCTGCCACTCTTCGATTTGTTTCCCAAAAATTTAATTCCTTAAAAGGGAAAATTGATTAAAATATCATTGTCAAAGTTTTTCCCTAAAATATATAACAAGGAATTTTAAAAATGCTATCACTATTCTAAATAATATAATTGTAATTTTTAATATATAAAAGTTATTCATTAATTATAATTATTTATAATTTAAATGTTGGGCTTATATGCGAATGAATATCAATTTTTGTGTATTATTTACTGTTCTTTGGGTACATAAATAATTTTTTAAAAAATGTGAGCTTTTTTCAAGATATTTTAGTCATTAAACTATCATTTTTTAAATAATTGAAATATTATTAATTTGAAGGAATATTTTCTTAACTAGTTTTTTCGGAAAAATTTTTTCCTTTATTTCAATTTTTATATCTGCTGTAACATGATCCCATTTCCTAACCGCAATGACAGGAATTAAATATTATCTTACATATTTATTATTGGAATTAAATTAACCAATAGATTAATTTAAGAAAACGATTACTTTTTCAAGTGAATGAATAATATTATTCATAAATTGAGTGGCATTGTTGACATCAGTTACATTGTTAGCTAGAGTGGCATTGTTCTCATTTCCATTTTGTCCATGTGGCGATGTTTTCAATTTATTGTAATATTCATATGCCATTTGGATTAGCAATGGCGGCTGACTGCGCTTTTCATAGTAGACCCGACCTGAAATAAAATTGCCAATTATTATAAAGAAAGAATGTTAATCCAACAAAATGATTGAACGATGAACGAAAATTGGTGAAAATTTTTTTAAATTAAACAAAAATTCAATTATTTGATTAAATCACATCAATTAATCAAGTTTATTAATTTATAATTTATATTTATCTTTATGATTTAATAAACCTCCATTTGGAATTGGAACAGATTTTTTCAATTCCTTATTCTCGACCAATTCAATAAAATTCTCAATCATATTCTTAGCCAAATCATCGTACCCTTATAAAAAAATAAATATTTGAATAAGAAAATATAGCAACCAGAGGCAAGTAATCCTTTGATGGTCCACAGGGAATCCCAATAATAATATTCCAGGAAACGGCCTCCGGGGATAATGAATTGATGCGTGACTGGGATTAATGAATGACGATTTGTGGTATTAGCCGTCTAAAAATAAGCAATTTAATTTTTGTTTAAAAAATTAAAAAATGGAATCTTTAAAAGTGGAAGTTGAAAAATCATTTCGAATTTCAAAAAAAAAAAACATAAAATAAATTGCATAATTTTCATTTAAATATTTTTCAAAAAACAATCTCATTTGTCAGGTAAATTAAAAATAATAAACATTTTTGGTGCTTTGTCACTTCCACAATGGTACAAATATAGGCGTTTTGGATTGTAATAAATAAGAAACCGGTTATAGACCCTACAAAACTTTAACCATTTTGTAGATCTCATCGAGACGCATCGATTGATATATAATTTCTTATGTTTTGGCCAAAATAAAAGAGTTTAAAACCAAAAAGTTGAAAAATGGTTTAAAATCATTTAATTTTGACCAAACCATAATAAATTATATATCAATCAATGCGTCTCGATGAGATCTACAAAATGGTATAAGTTTTGTAGGATCTATAACCGGTTTCTGATTTATTATAATCGAAAACGCCTATATTTGTACCATTGTGGAAATGCCCATATTTGTACCGCCCTTTACATATTGTGGAAATGACCCCGGACGTAAATTTTCATCTTTATAAAAAATATTATCTTTCATAAAAGTTTTGTAAACATTTTCTCATCAAAAATATTATTATTTTAAAATCATTATTTTATATTCAAAAAATGGTCAATAATCAGCTAATTCTAAGCTAAAAATTTTATATTATTTTTGAATTGAATGATTAATAAATTATTTTCAATAGAAATTACCGATGAGTTAATTTTTTTGCACAATTGTTTCCATATATCATGCAATTTCATGGCCCAATCTCTCATTGTTTCATCCTTGATTGCTTCCAATTTTGTTGGATTTCCATTTCCTATATCGTCGCAACTACAAAATTAATAGAATTTTAATTAATTTTTAAATATAAAAAAATGAACTTTATCAATGCGACTGATGTATCATTGGGAAATTCGAAATTATTAAAGTAGAATTCTTTCAATTTTTTGTAGTCCATGTCTTTGATTGGCATATTTTTTGGGAATTTATTTTCGAATTCTTTCAACACTTCATTCGCATCTTTATGCTTTTTTAATGGACTATCCACAAAAAATTTAGAATCTTTTTCGAATAAATCATAAAATAGATGATAATTCATGGCCTTAAAAAAGAATAATTTTAAATCATTTTTATATATTTTTATACCTGCAAAATTCGCCCACTGCAATAGATTTCGCTATCGCAAACATCAACAAGTTCTTCAGGACCGGCATTTTCCCAATCTGGATAAAAGAATTTAAAAAATTAGTAAACCGCCACTTTTTATTTTATTTTTATTAGGTATAGTATCATTTTACCTGAGTAATCGCATTTGCAATTTTTCACTTTACCAATGGCAGCAGACTTGAAAAGGGGAGGAAGAAGGATTATTTTTTAAAAAATATTCTATAAATTCGGAAAAATTTTCTATAATTAAAATATATAAATCTCTCCTTTCTTTCAGATCAATTTAATTCTATGTACTATTTAAATATATTTTTTAAAATTATCCTTATGTTAAAATATTACCAAATCGTAAAGAAAATATCCATCACTGATTTGGCTGACATAATCCGAAATATTCATTTCTTTTGGCAAATCAATTGTGCACAGCTCTTCCAATTTATCCGAAGGTTTATTATTATTGATCGCTTTGAAGCGGCTTGTCGGTTTGCATTTGTTCTCATTATCCGGTTCAGTCAGGGCATCAAAGCAAATTGTACTTTAAAGGAAAATATTATTTAAGTACTTTATATTAGAGATCGGACAGGACATGATCCCGTTCTGAAAAATTCGGGTACGCGACTCGGGAATAATACGCTAATCCCAACGGGATCCCGCCTGAGGAGATTCTGTGCAATTTCCCGAACTAATTCGGGTTCGGGAATACTCGAATTTCCAAAAAAATTCCTGACAAATTGATAAAAAAAGGGCATTTCTCGTTAAAACTTTTCTCAAAAAAATTTTTAAAATGTTGATTTTTATAGATTAACAAATTATAATTATATAAATATGTTTGTTTACTCTTTATTTAATCATTTTTCGACTAATAAAATTTTTTTTATCTCTTTTATCATTATCAACTTTTTAAAAATTCTCGATCCCGAGTTTTTTGACTCGGAAAAATTCGGGTGAATGTATCATGTATTTACGGGAATTTTCGAACGGGATCCAGCGCGAAGAACCTTACCGATCTCTACTTTTTATATCACTATCATTATTATACCCAATTTTGTTAAAAATGAATTTACATAGTTTCATTCTTATTAGAAAATAAAAATAATTTTCCATATAAATTTTCAACACTATTATAATATTTAATCAGACAAACAAATCATGATTGCCATTAAGAAAGTACATAATTCTTTCAGGAAATACCATATACATTCTTTAATTATAAAACCTCATGGGAAATTATTTGTCTATCTCGCAAAATAGGGGAATTAATAGAGAAGTTAAGAATTATTAGAGAGTGAGTAGATTCGAGATATTAAAATAGGTATTTATATTTGTCTAATAAGAGTGCAATTTTATTAGAATAGTGGGATATATTTTCAAAAAATATTTCAATTTTAGAATTGCCCTAATTCCTACCGATCTTCGTTGCACTTGAGGGTCCATTTTTTGTTTTGCAGCGAACATTTATCCTGGCAATTTGCTTCATCAGTGCACCAAGGACAGCAACTGGAAAAAAAATTAATTTATTTTTTATTAAGTAAAAAAATGCCGCTTTGCGCCATCGATGGTATAAATGCACAAAAAGAAGACAACAAAGACAAACAGAATTGGACCACCATAAAAGTTGGCCCAATTTTGAAAGCCCATTTTCCACGGACAATACTATAAAAAATATATATAATTTTTAATTAATATTAAAAAAAAAAAGACCCGTCGTCAATGGGGAAACAAAACAAAGATGAAGATTAGAATTGGAATTGAATATAAGTATTAAAAAAATTTTAATACTAAAAAATAAAATTATTACTTTTTATAAGGAAATTTAAAATTAAAATTATGGAAAAAATAAACTAATAAATTTATTAATTTTATATTGTATTTAATTTTAAAATGAATTGAGCAACCAAAAGAGAATTCATCATCATCTCGTTCATTTTTAATTTTTAATGTATAGAATGATGCCGTGTTCCAATTTTATTGGTTGATTCATATTCATTATATGATGACATGGGAAAAATGGATGTAATTAATTACAAATTACATCATAAATTAAATAAAATTTAAAATATAAATTGATTTTACAAATTTTTAAATAAATTGGAAAAGATGAAAATTTCATTTTATATAAGATGCTTTAAAAAATTAATTTATGCGAACATTTTCAGGAAAGAAATAAAACTTGGCGAACATTTTCCGGAAAGAAATAAAACTTGGCGAACATTTTCTTGAAAGAAATAAAACTTGGCGAACATTTTCCGGAAAGAAATAAAACTTGGCGAACATTTTCTTGAAAGAAATAAAACCTGGCGAACATTTTCTTGAAAGAAATAAAACTTGGCGAACATTTTCTTGAAAGAAATAAAACTTGGCGAACATTTTCCGGAAAGAAATAAAACTTGGCGAACATTTTCTTGAAAGAAATAAAACTTGGCGAACATTTTCCGGAAAGAAATAAAACTTGGCGAACATTTTCTTGAAAGAAATAAAACTTGGCGAACATTTTCCGGAAAGAAATAAAACTTGGCGAACATTTTCCGGAAAGAAATAAAACTTGGCGAACATTTTCCGGAAAGAAATAAAACTTTGCGAACATTTTCCGGAAAGAAATAAAACTTGGCGAACATTTTCCGGTAAGAAATAAAACTTGGCGAACATTATCCGGAAAGAAATAAAACTTGGCGAACATTATCCGGAAAGAAATAAAACTTGGCGAAAATTTTCCGGAAAGAATATTAAAACTTGGCGAACATTTTCCGGAAAGAATTAAAATTTGTGAACATTTTTCGGAGAAATAAAAGTTGGCGAACATTAATGTATTATGTTTATCACAAAAGCATTTATTTATTGCATTAAATAAATTCAAATTCATGCGCCATATTCATTCATAAATTCATCAAAATCATCGTTTTGTTCAATTGGTGCACTGACCACATTCATAGACTTTCGTTTTGGCAAATTGTCCTCTAAAATTGAAAATAAATTTTTATAAATTAATTCAAAAGAAATTGAAAATTTACCAGAGGTTTCGTTGGCCCAATTCGGTGAAAGTGGTCGTTTAATTTTTGGAGACGCATTTTGCTCTTGCAATTTCAGCCTTTCTTTACCTTCAAATTTAATTTTTGTAGTAAGTGCCGAAAATTTTTTTAATTATTTTTTTTTAAATTTATTTATTTTTCCATTCATATTTTTGCGAGAGAAAAATTTTGCAACAAATTAAAAAAATAAAATTGTCGATGATTCGAGAATTTTAATTTAATTTAAACTGAGATTTATTTCCCAATTATGCAAGTTCAGAAAAAAACCGAGTTCTTCTAGATTAATTAATTAATTATTTTTTTTTAAAAAAATCAAAACCATCAGTGTAAAGAATAAATGGCATTTTGACAATATTCCCATCACAATCAAAGAATAATTGCTTGATAATCACCTGTAAGTATTTGATTTAAAATATTATAAAATTAAAATAATATATTTTTCAAGAATTTAGGAATTTTAATTTTTGAAAATTAAAAAATTTTCTAATTCTCCGAATAAAAATTTTATTTTTAATTCTAATTTTTCTAAAATATATAAAAAATAATTCTTAATTTCACTTTTAATTGCTTTATAAAAAATATAAATATCATAAATCATAAAAGAATATTTGAATAAATTTTAATACTTTTTTATTCCTCGGTATACTGATTCGAATATCGACTAATTCGCGGGTGGTAAATGCACTGGTAGTTTGTAAAAATTCACTTTGTTCCATCAATTCTGAAGCACCAGATGTACTTTTGAAACTTTCCTAGAAAATTCTAATATTTTTAAAAATAATTTGAATTAATTTTAAATCCTTACCATCATTGCCGTGGATTTTTTAATATTATTGAATTGGTTGCTTGTATCTATCTTGATGTTAGTTCTCTCGTTCGTGTCCTTTGTCGATTTGTATTCACTTTCCGTATTCTGATAACTGCCTCCGACACCAACTCGGGCATTAACGCCCGATTGTTTGCCTTGTCCTGCAACATCCGATGCCTGATCTTGTACTAAAATATGTTGCAAATAATTTTTTTTATTAAAATTATAAATTTCTTACTAGCTTTTTGGGGATTCGCATTTAAGGCGACCTCAGCTTCGTATTTGTGAATATGGTCTGTCTGCACTCTTTTCTCTTTTTCCGTTACTTCCTTGATAATTGATAAAAAAAATGGAATATGAGGTATTTCAGAAAGTTTATCATAATTAATTTTTATGATAAAAAAACTAGACTTATGATTCTAGATTCATAATTTTTATAATATCTAATCTTTAATTTTTTTTTTGATAAAAAATATGAATATAATTTTTTTCGGTAGATCAAAATTTCAAATTTAATAAAAAGTAATCAATGAAACAAAACAAAAAAAATTTTTATATTTTATACAGTGTATTATTTAAATAGAATACTAATAAATTGTAACCAACACTTTTTTTAAAAAAAAAATTAATATTTATTAAGAAAAAATGTCAAAAAATGTTTTTTTTGTCCATAATACAGAAATATTTTTACAATATGGCAGAATTTATTAATTTGGAAATTTAAAATTATAGAAATCGGAAAATTTTTGAATACTGAACACCACATAATTTTAATCCAAAAAATAGATTTATATATATTTTTTAATTTTACTTAATAGGGAATTATACACTAAATCTCTTATTAATATTTATATAATTATATTATAGCAATTTTCCAACCTTCATCGTATCCTCGTTGATGTCTTTTAATGAATCTTTGCTATCCGTACTGTCAATGGTTGTGCTCTGTCGCAGTTGTTCCTTTTGCCAACGCGTTGAGGTGGCCTTTGCATCCTCTTGGCCATACTTTTCATTATTAAATTTGATTATAAAAAGAATTTCTCAAATTTTTACATCTTGATGTCGAATTGTGCCCACTTCAGATGTGTAAACCATTTTTACATTGGCATCGACTGGCTCCAGCACGGCAATGTCCTCAAAATAGGAACGGCATGGACGCATACGATTGCCTCGCTGAATGAATTTATTTTATATATATTTAAATTTAATGTCAAATGCCAAGGAAATCACCAAAATTAAATACAATTTTTATATTATTTAATAGCTAATTAATTAGATAATTTGAACTATAGTAAAGGAGTTTCATAGGTGATTAAATTTAAAAAGAAATTTCTATTTAAATATTTAAAATCCAAACCTAAAAGAAAAATGGTATATTTAATTTAGGCTAAAATCGATTCTCAAAAAATAGTTCTAAAATCATTTTAACCTTATTAAATAGAAGGCTAATTATATGATTGTCCCAATCAATTTAAATTGAAAGGTCCCATTATTAGTTATTGAAATATAATCTTTAAAATTTAATAAAAAAGCAGATTAAATTTTTCTAATTTCAAAATTAGGTCAAATAAACTATTAAAATAATTTTAAACTCCAAATGTATAAATTTTAATTATTTAAAAAAAAAAATAATTACAATTTCCAGCATCAATTGGCATTTTGAATATTGAGGAGGGTTGACCACACTAATTGTTTGCCATTGGGTATAATCCGTCTTGAAATCCATGTAAAGAAGCCATAGGCCAACAAATTTGGACAACTTTTTGCCATTGTTCAAATCTGGCGCTGGGCCACCTTATTAGGAAATAAATTCAATACTGCCAAAATTGATGGAATATACCTAATGTTTTTGCACCAAATTCCTTTCCTTTAATTGTGAAGGTGACCAACGGCAATTCAACACCATTGGTGTCTGTCACGCGCACTTCCATGGTTTTGCCTTGTCCAATTTGTAAAACTGCAGCATTGTCTTCGGGCATTATAAAATAATATCTAAAAAATTGGTAAAATTTTTTAATATCATAAAAATTAATTAATTTTTAATTAATTTGCAAGATATAAAATTTCGAGAAAAAATATTTGAATTTTTAAAAATTAATTATTAATAAAAAAATTTCAAAAAATTTTTTTTACAAAAATTAAAAATTCTGAAAAAATAATTTTAATAATTATCAAAATTAAATAATAATTAATTTGGAAAATTAAAATAAAATAAAAATTCCGAAAAATTTTAATTTTTAAAAATTAATTATTACTAAAAAATTTCGAAAAAATTTTTAAATTATTTAAAATTAAATTAAAAAATTCATTCTTAATGTAAAAAATCTCACTTTTGTTCAAAGAATGAACTGCTGATAACAAAAAAGCGCCAATCATTGCCATTTGGTCGTTTCTTTGGTAAAGCAAAATTTTTTGCTTCACTTTTAATGTCATTATCGGCCAATCCTTTGAATGTTTTCACAGCAACATTCAATCCACGAAGTGAAGTGGATTTACTCGATGTTCCGTTTTGGCATTTTTCGAAATATTCCTAAATGCCTCAATAACATTTAAAATTTAATAAAAAAGGTGCCTTTGTGTGGCTGCCATTAATATTCAAATTGGGCACCGAATACTCAGGTTTAACATGTTCACCAAACAGTTGGCCTTCGTAGCAAATTGTCATTCTATTAAATTTTTTATTAAAAAAGCAAAATATATTTAATTTTAAATGAAAATTTAATATTTAAATTCAAAATTTTATATATATAAATAAATAAAAAATTAAATTTATTTATAAAAATTTTCACGGAGAATCCCCAAGAACATTTTAATAGTTCATTATTAATTTTCAATCAATCTTTTATCATATTTGTTCCTAATTATTGGAAAAAAGTTTAAAAAAATACAGTTTTGTTTAATTTTTGGTTTTATCTGATTTTTCCTTCCACTTCTCAACTTCTTATTTAATTATTATTAATATAATTATTATTAAGTTACCCTTCTTCGCAAATTTCTCCAATTGCATTTGGAGCAAAATAGAAGATGAAATTGAAATAGACATTTGTGTAACATGTTGGATAATATTTCTTGAAATCGATGGTTAAGGCAGAGGAATTGCCTGGCACAGAGCCATTCAAAACTCTGTGAAAATTTATTTATATTTAAATTAAAAAATAAGGGATAATATTTTTTTTTAATTAATTAAGTTTTAAAATAGAATAAAATTAAAAATTTATATAATTTTTATTTATAAATACTCACAAAGTTCCAAATTTATCGTAGTAAAAATGCTTATGGACCACCACTTTTGGCTCCTTAGTAAATTGTCTGCCCTTCTCAATTCCACTGAATACTGCATAAATTTGTTCCAAAATAAGGAACATAAAACAGCCGAAAATGAGCATTTTCAGCAACATCTTTTTTGCCTAAAATGGGTTTAGAAAAAAAAATTTTGCATAAATATTAATTGAAAAATGAACATAAAAATATAAGTAAAAATGGAAAAAAGTCATTATTATACGGTGGTTTTTTAATAGGAATAATCGTAATTATCGGTATTAGTGCTTTTGGGTTCTTCTTTCTTTTTCTTTTCCTCTTCCTCATCAAATTCAAATTCATCATATACATCATCATCATTATTATTCGTAAGCTCTTGGTTGAATGCAGAATCCGCATCTTTTTCCTGTTGACTTTGTTTGCGCATATCATCGTATTCATCCAAATCCGGATAATTATCTTCATTTTTGTTATTAGCATTTGATGGTGCCTCATCTTCATCAATGTCAAAATTCTCCTCCTCTTCACCATAATCATCCGAAAATCCCTCATCAATGTCGGTCAATCTGAATGTGCGAAGGAAAATTAAAAAAATTAATTATTTTTAGAAACTGAAATAAATTTTATGCCTAATAGAGAATTCACTTATCGTATATAATTTTTAATATACCATTCTATAATAATTTCTCATTATTTAATAATTCCTAAACATATAGGAGAAGTTGAAAAATAATTCCCCATGGGATATTAAAAGAGGTTATACTGTAATTACCGTATACACACTTCTGATATTCACCGCACTTTCTCAAAATTCTCTACTCTCCAATAATTCCCCATTGTCGGGTTGGTTTTAAAATAATTGCTTATGATATATATTAAATGAGCATATATATGGTACATTTGATAGAAAAAATAGAAAAATTATTTAACATTACTAATTTAAGAAATATAGAAAATTAAAAATTTCCTAATGAAATGGTATTAATAAAAATATTAAAAAGTTTATCCATAGTTATAAATTATATTTTACAATATTTTATTTATTTTTAGATAAATATTAAATTAATGAAATCTGATAGAAACCTGAATTTAATCCACGGGATTGACACTCGGCTATTATCGCAATTGACTGCCATTTGCATGGGAGTCAAAATTTTATCATTCGGGACCTGTTCAAAATTTTTGAAAATGTGAAAAAAATTTGAAGAAAATTTGTAAAATTTTCCATTAATAAGAATTATTTATTTTTCTATAAATTTTTTATTTAAATTTAATTATATCCTTCAGCATCAAAAAAGTGATTCACCTCAATTTCATAGAGAAACACTGTACGTTTAGTGACTGCATTGGACATGCTCCTCTGCTCACTCTTGGTGGTGCTCTCCGTTGAACCCTTTGTATGGGTAAATGCCGTCTTAAAATAATTAATAAGCATTTTTGAATTATAATAAAATATTTGGATATTCTTAAAAATAAAAATTAATAATTATTCTAGAATTATAAAAAATATATAGATTTTTAAAATTTATTTTTACCCTAAGGGAAAAGAAAGCGATATTACCATATAAAATAAATTCTACATATTAATAACCCAACCTCTATGTTTTATTAATTCCCTAATATCGACTTTGAGGGCCCATAGTTCCGGGCTGGGTGAATTTAAAAAATTTTTTTATTATATTTTTTTTTAAATTCTAAAAAATCTACTAAAATTTATTCAAAAATGTCAAAAAATTAGGGAATTAGACCCCAAATATTCACAAATTTTAAGACTTGATAAATAATTAGGATATTAAAATAATATAAAGAATATTGGAAGCAATTTTGTAAATCTAATTAAACCTGCAAAACTTGTTGGACGGAATGGACGGAACTGGATGATTTTTGTTGCTTTTGGGT
Organism: Pratylenchus scribneri; assembly: GCA_030063045.1. Taxonomy (NCBI): domain Eukaryota; kingdom Metazoa; phylum Nematoda; class Chromadorea; order Rhabditida; family Pratylenchidae; genus Pratylenchus; species Pratylenchus scribneri. The sequence continues at coordinate 834,357 of JAQSEB010000027.1, forward strand.
ATTAATGCTCGATTTGGTGTATGCCTCATTGAATGTTGTAGTTTGGATGTCTTTGAATTCAACTTTTGCACTGCAGCTGCCGAAACCGGCAGTGACAACAGAAAAAAGACCGCAGCCAATTGCTGTGAAATGCATTTTTTATATAACTTCATAATTATTTAATTAATTGGATATTTTAGGAATTAAATTATGCATTTTTTATATATATTCTTTCTCCTTTAAACTTTACCGGCTGCCGTGTTGATGGCCGTTGCCGCTGCCTTCTTTTCCCAAGATGTGATATCTTTCGTCTCTTCGACCGGTGGTTTTGTGACATGCTCGAGCACTTTCTCCTCGCCACCTTGCACACTTTCCTCGTAGCTCTAAATAAAATTAATGAATCATGGAAGATTTTTCACAAGATATTTAGAGGAAAAAATATGTAAATTTTTAACATATTTCTTAAATATTTAAAGATTTAAAGGGGATACATCGCATTGAAGGCAGTAAAATTAGCCGAAAAATCGTAAAAAAAAAATTATTTATGTTCGACAATAAAAGGGTATTAGTGAATAAGGAAAACATTTTTCAAGATTTTTTTGACTTTTTTGATAAGATTTACAGATCATTTTGTTTCTAATCTCATTCAGGGCTGGGTCCGACTCCGACTCCGCTCCGGAGCTGGAGTCGGAGTCGAAAATTGAAAAAGCCGGATTGCGGAGTCGGAGTTGGAGTCAAAATTTTCATAGGTCGGAGTTGGGAGTCGGAGTCCAAAATTTTGAGCGACTCCGGACTCCGGTCGACTCCGGATTTATTAAAAAAATGGTATTTTTTACCTAATTTGAAAAAATTTCCCTTTTAAATTTTTTTAAAATTAAATTTTTTTGTTTTATTTTGATGACTAAAATTGAAATTTTCGTACCGAAATTTATCATTTTCGGAAATAGATGTTAATTTTACATAAAAATGCACTGGAGCCAAATCGAACAACTTAAACAAAAAATTCTGCGGAGTCAAACTCCGGAGTCGGAGTCGAGTTTTGGAACGACTCCGGAGTTGGAGTCGGAATCAAAAATTTAAAGTCCGGAGTCGGAGTCAAGATTTATGAAAAACACAATTCTGTTTAAAACTGACTTGACCCAAACCATAGTTTGATTTTTTTAAATTAATACAATTTATTAGAATTTTTAGGCAATCATTTTTATAACCTGAATGCTTGGATCCGTATTCGTTTCACTCTCTTCCTCCATTGTTGTTGTGGAATATTCTTTGTCCAAAATTTTCTGCATTTGGCTTCTTGAGCCGCGTGTTTCATTTGTTTCCACGCCAGATTCCAGAGTTAAAGTGTAGAATGAAGTTGTGTTGTGGCCATAGGGACGGAGCGCAACGGTTTTTTGCTTGAAGCTAGCCGAACATTTGCCAACATTGTTGCTTCGCTTAAATTACAGATAAACAAATGATTTAGGGCTTTCTATATCGCTTAATAATTTCCGATAATTTTATAAGATAAAAAATTTAAATAATTCTCAATACTCTAGACATTTAATGTCATATCAAAAATTTAAAATGGCTAAAAGTTATTTCATAATTAATTTAAGTTCTTTCTTCTTAATTTCTTCTTAATTTGTAAAAAAATAATTTGGTTTCGAATCAATTTGGCACCATTTATAATAACTCCTCATGATTTATATTGAATTAAAGAACAGCTGCCTAATAACTATTTAATGATAATAATTTTATTTTAATTGGTTCGTAATTGCTAGAGTTATGCTCGGAAAATCAGTGAAAAATTCGCTAACCCAAAGAAAAGAACATATAAAATAATTTTAAGGGAACAAGTTCATCAATTACAAAATGAACCCATTATAGTCCAAAAAGTATTGATAATTCTTATGAGGTAATAAATTGAAATAATCCAAATATCACACACATTTATATCGTAAAATTTAATAATAATAATTCCTTATTCGGAATTAATACATAATTTTTCACTTAATCAACTCAATATTGCCCCCATAATTCGAACTTACAATTCGGGCATACAAATTGCACACAGTGTCTGGCCCAACCGTGAACATCATTTGTGGGGTGAATTCACGACTTTTAAAATCCAAATAGAGCATCCCCAAATTGAAACTTTCCTCAAAACGCGAATTTTTTGAGGGCTCAGGATATCCGGCTGTATTGAATGTATGGTTCAGGGCGCCCACAATTTTGGATGATCCAATTTCTCGCACCTAAATGACCAAATTTATTTAAATATTAATTCAGAAATTTATAAAAAAAAAGAAACTTGAACAGGAAAAATTTCTTCATCCTCCTCATTGCGTACAATAACACCCAAATCATGCTCATTTCCGAGCCAAATTGCAATACAATGTGAGGAGGGTTTTGCAAAATAGTAACTGAAAATCAACAATTTTTTATTACGTATCAGGGCCAAATTATATAAAATAAAAATATTATTATCATTAAATTTGGGTTAAAAATGCATAATTTTATCCAAATTGCATTTAATATTTAATAATTAGAATTAGCCTTTAATTATTTTATTAATTAAAAATATTAGTTATATTTTAGAAAATTTTTCAATTTTTTCTCAATAAATTTTATAAGTTATTCTTGATTAATTATTAATTAAAAATTGAATTTTAAATTAATATCAATACTTTTACTATTTTAGCAATATTTCTAATATTTGATTTAAATAATTTACAAAAATTTATTTTTATATAAAACATACGGCTCAGATTCGTAGCCAGTTTGTATTTCATAAAATAATCTTTTATTAAAATCCATTGTGTACATTTGCTTCATTGAAACTTTGAAGCCACGAAATAATTCGCCACAACGTTTGGAAATTTCCAAATCGGGATTTATTTTCAGCTGGAAATGTGGCTTCGCATATTCTTCAACAAGAATTGGCTCATAGCAGAAGGCAATACTTTAATTGATTGATAATTATTTTAATCAATTTTTAATTCCATAATTTATTGATGAAGGGTTAAGGCAATCATAACTATTTATTGAATCTTCTATTTTTTGTACTGTTACAGATTAGACTAACCTTTTTATTACTTATAAGTGTTTGGGCCTCATTTTGTATTCAAAAAAGAAGAAAATGGAAGAAAAGTGATGTTAGGGATAGGGGTACTTGAGATGTTTTTTACCTATCATATCCGTAACCTATCCCTTAATAACCCCAACCCTATTCTTGATGTCCCAAACAGTAGACCCTTCCTTTCTTCTTATCTCAACAAAAAATAAGATCCAAACCCATAGTAAGGATTTTTTCTTTCATTAACTGATTTTTTAAATTTTATTTTTTCCAAATTATATTTTTAATTTATTATAAATTTATTATTTTCATAATCATATTGAAACCTTGATCCGATTTTTCATATTGATCATTTTCTAAATTAATTTGTTCCATTTTGCTTACCCATCATTGCAAAATTGGCGAGCCTTAAGCTTTCGGAGATCCGGACAAAATGTGAAGACGAAATATTGTCTTATAATGCAATTGAACCGATTTGCCTTCATGTCAAGCGTGATTGGATCGGATTTGCCTTTTACAGATCCATCGATCATACTTATTAGGGAAACATAAATTTAGATTAAAAATCGAAATTTGCTTACAGCATGCCCGTCTTCTTTTGGTAGAAAAATTGCAATTTTGTTTCGCCCTGTACCACTGAATTTTGGCTGAACATAGTTGGCAAAATTGCAATCATTATTAGAATGGTCCATGGCATTTTTTCACGCATTAATCCAAGGAAAATTTGGAATAAAAAAAAGTTGTTTAAAATAAGAACTATTAAAAATGGACAAATCTTATTTTCAAAGAAATGAAATTTATATAATAAAAATTTATCTCCCATTTTCTGCATCTCTAAATCTATGGCCAACATGGCAAATATTCAACGGTGTTTTGATTTTATGAAGCGGACTTACGTGGATACATGCTTGGAATAATTATTTGCATTCATCTATCTACTTCTCTGTTTCTTAAACTCTATCGCAAAATTTTATTATTTTAAAATTGCACATATTTTATGGTGGATTTTATGAAGCGGACTTACGTGGAAAGGAAACTCGCTTGGAATAATTTATGTGTATTAGAAAATTTTCTTCTTATGCCCAAAAATATTTAGCTTCATCTACTTCTCTGTTTCTTAAACTCTATCTCAAAATTTTATTATTTTATAATTGCACATATTTTACGGTAGATTTTATGAAGCGGACTTACGTGGATACTCACTCTGAATAATTTATCCATCTTTAACGAACAATAAGGGAATGTCATTGGAAAAATTTAATAGTTTCATTCTTTCTTAGCTAACACCATTTATCACCAAAATAAAATTAAAATATATTTTCAAATATTAATTGAATATAATTCCAGGACAAATAATTAATATTCATCCAATTCCCCAAAATGTGGACAATTTCAATTATGCCCGCATTTTTATTCCTAATTTTGGGAATATGCTCGTCAATAAATGCCGATGAAAAAGAAGATTTTCAGAAGAAGGCAATGAAAAAGACAAAGGAAGATCTCGATGATGTGCCCAAGCAAGTGACTTTTGATCAGCAAGGAATACTGTACGGTTTATTTTTAATTTTTAATGAAAAAATGTGTCTTTGATTAACTAAGCAAATGTGTTTTCGATTAAAAAGAGAAAAATGTTTTTGATTAACTAAGAAAATGTGTTTTCAATTAACAAAATATTATCTTTTGTTTTATTATTTTTTTATTTCAATTAAAACCAATTTAAATCTATCATGAAAAATTGGAGAATAATTCCCATGAAATTAATTTCCAGCGTCATTGATGGCACCGTCGGTGGCACATCAGACCCAATTCCAGTTGATCGAAAGCCACTAATTCCCCATTGCTACTACAAACCATATTATTTATTCACCGTCTGCCCAAAAAATAAAAAGAAATTTCAAATGGCAACGGCAAAAGATGATTGTAGTGAAGGGTAGGCAAATTTATAATTATTAATATTTATTTCCCATTTTCCAGCATAATTTTCTGCTATGATGGCCAATTGAACAAAAATAAAGTTCGAGAACAGTTTGTGCTTCCACGTGTAGAGAATAAGATCAGCGAAAAGTGCAAGGAATTCAATGGATTCAAAGTTAGCGAAATTATTTTTTATTTAATATTATTAATTTTTAAGTTGGCTCTTCATAGAAGCCAGTTACCACTGAACCCAATAGCAAAGATGGACCAACATATAAAGGATATTTAGAGGTGGACACAACATTCACGAATGAGCCGTAAGATTCTTTTATAAAAACAGGTGGAATTAGTGCAAAAACACAAAACAGTCGAAATTAGTGCTAAAACACAAAACAGGCGGAATTAATGCAAAAACACATAATAGGCAAAATTAGTGCAAAAAAAAACAAAACAGGCGGAATTAGTGAAAAAACACAAAACAGGCGGAATTAGTGCAAAAAAAAACAGGCGGAATTAGTGCAAAACACAAAACAGGCGGAATTAGTGCAAAAACACAAAACAGGGGGAATTAGTTCAAAAACACAAAACAGGCGGAATTAGTGCAAAAACACAAAAGAGGCGGAATTAATGCAAAAAACACAAAACAGGCAAAATTAGTGCAAAAACACAAAACAGGCGGAATTAGTGCAAAAACACAAAACAGGCGGAATTAGTGCAAAAACACAAAACAGGCGGAATTAGTGCAAAAACACAAAAAAGACGAAATTAGTGAAAAAACACAAAACAGGCGGAATTAGTGCAAAAAAAAAACAGGCGGAATTAGTGCAAAACACAAAACAGGCGGAATTAGTGCAAAAACACAAAGCCGGCGAAATTAGCGCAAAAACTCAAAACAGGAGGAATTAGTGCAAAAATACAAAACATACGAAATAAGTGCAAAAAACACAAAACAGACGAAATAAGTGCAAAAAACACAAAATAGATGAAATAAGTGCAAAAAAAACACAAAACAGGCGGAATTAGTGCAAAAACACAAAACAGACGAAATAAGTGCAAAAAAAAACACAAAATAGACGAAATAAGTGCAAAAAACACAAAATAGATGAAATAAGTGCAAAAAAACACAAAACAGGCGGAATTAGTGCAAAAAAAACAGGCGGAATTAGTGCAAAAAAAACAGGCGGAATTAGTGCAAAACACAAAACAGGCGGAATTAGTGCAAAAACACAAAACAGGGGGAATTAGTTCAAAAACACAAAACAGGCGGAATTAGTGCAAAAACACAAAAGAGGCGGAATTAATGCAAAAAACACAAAACAGGCAAAATTAGTGCAAAAACACAAAACAGGCGGAATTAGTGCAAAAACACAAAACAGGCGGAATTAGTGCAAAAACACAAAACAGGCGGAATTAGTGCAAAAACACAAAAAAGACGAAATTAGTGAAAAAACACAAAACAGGCGGAATTAGTGCAAAAAAAAACAGGCGGAATTAGTGCAAAACACAAAACAGGCGGAATTAGTGCAAAAACACAAAGCCGGCGAAATTAGCGCAAAAACTCAAAACAGGAGGAATTAGTGCAAAAATACAAAACATACGAAATAAGTGCAAAAAACACAAAACAGACGAAATAAGTGCAAAAAACACAAAATAGATGAAATAAGTGCAAAAAAACACAAAACAGGCGGAATTAGTGCAAAAACACAAAAAAGACGAAATAAGTGCAAAAAAAAACACAAAATAGACGAAATAAGTGCAAAAAACACAAAATAGATGAAATAAGTGCAAAAAAACACAAAACAGGCGGAATTAGTGCAAAAACACAAAACAGACGAAATAAGTGCAAAAAAAAACACAAAATAGACGAAATAAGTGCAAAAAACACAAAATAGACGAAATAAGTGCAAAAAAAAACACTAAACAGGCGGAATTAGTGCAAAAACACAAAACAGGCGGAATTGATGCAAAAACACAAAAGAGGCGGAATTAATGCAAAGACACAAAAGAGCGTTATTAATCTATTTTTAACCGATCTTTGATTTATAGATATTATTTACTTGAAAAAAATTTTTAATTAAAATTATTCTAATTATTACTTCTTCATTAAATAAATATTCCAAAATTAAATTATTTATTAGTTACTTTTTCGCTTTGGCCGACAATGATTGCCTGGATTTGGCATTGGGAAGTGAGCAGGGCATTTTGGCCGGAGTGCGTTCCGCTGAAAATGACAATAATTGGATCCAACCGGAACAAATTTACCATCAAAATAAAAGGGTTTTTTAGACATTTGAGAAAATTATAATTATTAATATTTCAAAGATGGGAGTTTACTACGAAAATTCTACTGTCTTCTGGGAAGCATTCAACAAATTACCGGATACAGATTACAATAATCGGTTTGAAATAAATTATTTTAAAAATATTAAATTATTGTAATAAAGTTTCTTTGATGTGCCCCATTTAAAACTTCTCTACTTGGATTTTCGTGCCTATTTGTTTGCCCCACAAATGATGATGGCAATTGTGCCGGAACCGGATAATTCCTGTAATATGCGAGTCAAAATTGTAAGTTAAATTTTTATGCTTTTTTAAAATTTTCTAGATATAAATAATGAAATTAAAAGTAAATGCTAAAAATATATTCAATAATATATTTTAAGAGAGATTTTAGGGAAACCAAAAAAAATATTAAAAATTAATTAAAAATATTTTATATAAATTATTTTAGCGTTCAAATGTGCTTGAAACATGCAGATCTGAATTTAAACAAAAGAATTTCGCCTTACGTGCCCTCAATGATTCAAATGCTAAAACGGAATATGCACTCACAATCGAGGTTAATTTATTAAAAAAAAATTAGGAATGAGATCAAAATAATTTACTATAAATAATATAATATTTGGAAAAAAATCATAAATTAAAAATAATTTCAGTCGGGGACTAACGAATGGAAAACAACGGGCAGTCGACGTGGAAAATCCAAAGCAAAATCCGAGTCCACTGAAAATGCTGGTTCAACAATTGATGAGACATCGCAGACTACTGGCCTACAAAAGTAGATTGATTTAAAAATAATAATAATTTGTAATTGAAAATATGAAATATATTAAATTAAATAATTAAGAGAGAGTGAAAGCATATCTCGAGACAGCGATACACACACTGAAACAAGTGGCAAGGAATCGACCAAAGAAATGGGGGCTAAAGCCTATGCGGATGCTTGCCTAAAAGCTCAAGGGGGTAAGCAAATAATTATAAAAAATTTATTATAAAAATTGAAGGTGGAGGTAGTGTTGATGCTTGTGCAAATCTTGAAGCTGGCGCAACACATATAGAATCCAGTGGAGAATCCGACACGCATATAAAATTCAATAGTCGCGAAGGACGTGAGAGTCATTCTGAAACAACCAGCATGACCCAAGTGTCAATCATGGAGGTAATAAATTAATAAAAATTTGGGTAATAAAAATACAGAAATATTGAAATTGTAGAAAAAATCTTTCCGAAAAATAATCTTTTTTATAACTTAGTCATCTGGGTGTTACGGCTAGGATTTAGTTTAAGGCGACTAGGTTCATTAGAAAATAGAAATTTATTAGAAATCTGATAAAAGAAATATGATTTTTAGAAATAAAAATTTTTTGCTTATGTAATTCAGTAACAAAACAAATTTAATTTTTATTCTATCCAGAAAATATTAACTAAAGATTAAAAGTGATTCTTGTCAAATCTTTAAATTGCTAATTATTATACATCATAAAATTTTTGATAAATTTTAATCTAACAATTTTTGGACTCGGTCTTTTTAAATTTGCTAAATTCATAATGACTAAAATAAATTATCATGAAAGCCTTTAGACATTTCATCGTAACACTCAAACATCGATCAACACACAAAAGTCCCAAACTTTCAACTCTCAAAGTGTTGGCATCCAAAAGCGTACTGTCTTCAAATGGATTGTGAGTTTTTACTTTCATAAAAAATATTTTTAAAAATAATTTCCTCAACTTTTCTAGGTTAAAGTGCCCCCAGGCAAAGTGATGACTCCAATGCAAATGACCACGAATTGTGATGGAGAGAAAGTGCAAATTCCACAATTGAAATTTGTGGTCACGGAGGAGGACGAAGAACCGCCAGCCCCAGATTATGAGGAGGGAAGCACCCTCGAAGTGAAATGAAAAGCATGATGATAGATAAATTTTGCAAATTTTTTGGGGATTTATGATTTAATTATCCTATTTGGAATTTTCAATGTATAATTTTTCCTTGTATAAAATATTCAAAGGCCTAGAAATTATCAAAAATTATTCACATAATTCATTGAGTTTTTCTTAAAAAAGGTTGTTAAAACATTTAAAAAAGAATAATAAACCAGAAATTTTAATTATGAAATTTATTCAATGACTCATTGGAAAATAAAACGAATAAATAATTATTGTTCCCCCAGAAAAATTCATTTTATCTCCTTCTTCTCATTTTCTTCCTCCAACATTTCTATTCCTCCTCATTCGGCTTCACATCTTCGTTCGGCTTCTTTTCTGCATCATCTGCTGGTTTCTCCCCATCTCCCGGCTTCAGTTTTTCGTAGGACAAAAGCAAGGTGTAATCATCCACCTATAAATGTCAATAAATTTATATTAATAATAGTTGAATATTTTCCCATCCCCTTCTTTTTACATTGAATTGGAGGCCAATTTTGCAACGAGACGGATCGGATAATGGGGCATTGCCTCTCTTCGGATTCAGGATGAATTCCCATAAGTAATCTTGAAAAATTAGGGAAATAAAAATATTTCTTTTTATTATTTCCCATTTTATAATATTATTTTTTCAAAACATTTGTTCATAAAGAATGTTTTAACAAATTTTTTCCTAAAATTTCACTAAAGAAACTTACTCAAATTTTCCATTCCTGGAAGTTGTTTCATTTTCTTTGGAATTTTTTTCAGATCAACTGAACAAGTGGCCGTTCCCATCATTTGCTTATCCCCATATTGGTCCACCGTCCAAAATTCATCCTCATTCTCTCCTTCGCCGATTGTTAATGGCATATCCTTGATCGTCACAAAGCGATTTGTATCATCCTCTTTAATAAGTTTGGATATTATGGTTTTTAAATTTAAATCACAAATAATTATAATGTATTTTTGTTTATAACTTTTATTGTAAAATTTTTTTATTTCATTTAAACTAATAATCTTTAGCAAAAAAATAAATTATATTATTCCATTTATGTCTTTCAGAAATTTTTTAATTCATTACCAATTTTTCCGGAAAGTTTTTTAATTCACTACAATCTTTCCGGAAAGTTTTTAATTCGCTATTTTGTTTCCCGTAAATTTTTTTAAAATCATTTTGTTTTCAGGAAATTTTTTATTTGCTTACGAGCATCCGAGAATTCGAAGGAACGTTCACCCCATGATAAACGTCCAAAGCAATCCGGACGGCCATTGTATGCGAGAACAAATTCGTTGGCCAATGGATCCTTTCTAACTGTGCAATAAATTGCATTGTCCGGACGAAAGGCGACAAATTCGGGTGGAATAGGATCTTTGGTGGCCAAAGCAAAGATAATTTCATTCTCGCCGGTCGATGCGATGCGGCTGAATAATTATTTAATCATTTGATAAAATGATGAAAAATTACGCAATATTTTGCTCATCGGGACGAGCAATTGTAACATATCGTTTATAAAACGGTGGCAATTGACCTTCATTCGTGATTGGATGCAAATATTCGGGGGAAAAATCTTTTTGGTAGAAGCTATTTTTCCTTTGTCCTGGAGTTTCCTCGACTTTCGAATGGCATTCCTGAGTTTGGCATTTTTGCAAATGTTCTCCGGACTATAAAATTATAGATTTATTTTTTAAACATTTCTATTTAGAGTTAAGACCATTTTGGCAAATCCATTGATATATGGTTTATGGAGTCTAAACTCAAAACACTGGGCCGTGGAGGCCGGTAAAAATGGCCAATTCGGCATTTTTTCATTTTTCCTACATGGCCGATGGGGGGAGGGGGAGGACGGGGCGGAGGTTGCGGGTTCGATCCATCCGGGACTAATGATTTTTTTAGTTGAATAAAAGACAGTTATGGGTTTTTGAGGGTGGGGAAACCGGTTTAATGAGTTGTTTAAATTTTTGAAATGCGCAATTATGTGATATTGTGGTCTAAAAATGGAAAATTAATAAAAAATATTCAGTTGGCTAGCGGAGCTAGCCATGAAAATTACATTTTAAAACCATATTGGGGATACCTTAAAGCGCCCAGCGCTTTTTCCAATATGTAAGTATAAATTTAAACAAGGCGTGTTAGCGACTGATTTTGAACAAAATTCAAAATTTGATATTAATTCATTCAAGTATTTTCCAATATAAAACTTTAGCTTACAATCTCTATGACCAAATTGCATGATTCTGGAGCAACGAAGGCCATAACATGCTCATCATGGGAACGAGGAGCCAAATCCAAAGGCAAAATTTTAACAAAATTTAGATCCTTCAGTGGATGTCCATCGTTAAGCAAACCATCAAAATATTTGAGTGCGAAGCCATTCAACAATCCTTCAACAATTGCTTTTTGTTCTTCCATTGCTTTTCCCTCGTCTTTCTGATATGACTTTTCATCTCTATATGTGCCAAATAAACTATATTCTTCGCCCATATACAAAAATGCACAGCCTTTACTTTTACGATCGTCGGCATGTTCATTCATTGGCACAAGGATTAAACTTATATAAATTTTGGTAAAGAAGAACAAGATAAAAAAATGGAACTTACGGCTCTTCGTTGAATGAGGCAGTGACTTCGAAGTTTCCATCTGCATTTTGATGGATTTTGATGGCATGCATCTCTTTTCCAGCCCATTGCTTCTTCCATTCCTCATCCTTTTCAAGTTGTTCCTTACATTTTTCCACTATTTCTTTATGCTTTTCGACGTTTGGTAAAGCAAATAAATCGGAAATGGTGTCATTGTCATCATCCAAATTCAATGGATCCATCTTGCCCGGATAGCATACGAAGAGGCTGCAGATTTAAGGTAAATTTAAATTCGTGAATCCAATCACAAAAAAATTAACCTTTCATCGCATTTCTTTCCTTTGCTTGAAGCATTGTCATTGTCATCATTTGCATTTGGATCACTTGGATTTGGAGGGTTGTCATCTTTTGATGGTTTTTCGCAGATCTTCAATTGGAAATAGTTTACATTTTGCAGAGTTTCGCCAGAAATTGAACATTCATTTTCGTCCTCAAATCTCAATCTAATAGGAATGGTGGCACCGACAACTTTTGCTTGATAAGTTCTTTAAATGAGTTAGTATAAAATTTAAATAAAATAATCTAACATTTTATAATCAGCCGCATCAACCATGGGAACGATCAATGCTTTTCCGTCAGCCTGAGCTTGCGTTAATTCTTTTTTCTCTTTTTCAGCCCAATCGTAGGCAACATTTCCTTCAAACTAAATTTAAAAGAATTTTTGTAAAGCAGTCGGAATTATTCTTAACCAGGCGGAATTAATATAAGCAAGTGGAATTGAAACAGACGGAATTATTCTTACCAGGCGGAATTAATCTAACCAGGCGGAATTATTCTAACTAGGAGGAATTCTTCTAACCAAGCGGAATTATTCTTAATCAGGCGGAATTATTCTAAGCAGGCGGAATTATTCTAAGCAGGCGGAATTATTCTAACCAGGCGGAATTATTCTTAACCAAGCGGAATTATTCTTACCAGGCGGATATTCTTACCAGGCAGAATTATTCTTAACCAGGCGGAATTATTCTTACCAGGCGGATATTCTTACCAGGCAGAATTATTCTTAACCAGGCGGAATTATTTTAACCAAGCGGAATTATTCTTAACCAGGCGGAATTATTCTTACCAGGCGGAATTATTCTTAACCAGGCGGAATTATTCTTAACCAGGCGGAATTATTCTTACCAGGCGGAATTATTCTTAACCAGGCGGAATTATTTTTACCAGGCGGAATTATTCTTAACCAGGCGGAATTATTCTTAACCATTCTTAACCAGGCGGAATTATTCTTAACCAGGCGGAATTATTTTTAACCAGGCGGAATTATTCTTAACCAGGCGGAATTATTCTTAACCAAGCGGAATTATTCTTAACCAGGCGGAATTATTCTTAACCAGGCGGAATTATTCTTAACCAGGCGGAATTAATATAAGCAAGTGGAATTGAAACAGATGGAATTATTCTTACCAGGCGGAATTAATCTAACCAGGCGGAATTATTCTAACTAGGAGGAATTCTTCTAACCAGCAGGCGGAATTATTCTTAATCAGGCGGAATTATTCTTAACCAGGCGGAATTATTCTAACCAGGCGGATATTCTTACCAGGCAGAATTATTCTTAACCAGGCGGAATTATTCTTAACCAGGCGGAATTAATATAAGCAAGTGGAATTGAAACAGATGGAATTATTCTTACCAGGCGGAATTAATCTAACCAGGCGGAATTATTCTAACTAGGAGGAATTCTTCTAACCAGCAGGCGGAATTATTCTTAATCAGGCGGAATTATTCTTAACCAGGCGGAATTATTCTAACCAGGCGGATATTCTTACCAGGCAGAATTATTCTTAACCAGGCGGAATTATTTTTACCAGGCGGATATTCTTACCAGGCAGAATTATTCTTAACCAGGCGGAATTATTCTTACCAAACGGATATTCTTACCAGGCAGAATTATTCTTAACCAGGCGGAATTATTCTTACCAGGCGGATATTCTTACCAGGCAGAATTATTCTTACCAGGCGGAATTATTCTTAACCAGGCGGAATTATTTTTACCAGGCGGAATTATTCTTAACCAGGCGGAATTATTCTTAACCATTCTTAACCAGGCGGAATTATTCTTAACCAGGCGGAATTATTCTTAACCAGGCGGAATTATTCTTAACCAGGCGGAATTATTCTTAACCAAGCGGAATTATTCTTAACCAGGCGGAATTATTCTTAACCAGGCGGAATTATTTTTACCAGGCGGAATTATTCTTAACCAGGCGGAATTATTCTTAACCAGGCGGAATTATTTTTACCAGGCGGAATTATTCTTAACCAGGCGGAATTATTTTTACCAGGCGGAATTATTCTTAACCAGGCGGAATTATTCTTAACCAAGCGGAATTATTCTTAACCAAGCGGAATTATTCTTAACCAGGCGGAATTATTCTTACCAGGCGGAATTTTTCTAAACCAGACGGAATTATTCTTAAACAGGCGGAATTATTCTTAATCAGGCGGAATTTTTCTAAACCAGACGGAATTATTCTTAAACAGGCGGAATTATTCTTAATCAGGCGGTAACCAGGCGGAATTATTCTTAATCAGGCGGATTGTTCTAAACCAGGCGGAATTATTCTTAACCAGGCGGAATTAAAATCACAACAGGCAGAATTAATCTAACCAACATTTGGAATTAATCTAATCAGGCAAATTAAAAATCAAAACAAGCGGAATTAAAACAAGCGGATTTATTCTTAACCAGCAGGCGGAATTAAAAGAGATTGACTGATTTATTCTAACCAAGCTTGATAGCTGCTAATTTTTTTAAATCGAAAGTTGACGGAATTATTTTAAATTATTCAAATATATTTCAATTAATTTTAATAAAGAAATATTTTTATTCAATAAATTAGAATTGAATGTATTTTAACTTACTTTATTTTCGTTTCCATTAGAATTTTCACCAACATCGTCACCATCGGCATTGGCTTGGAGTGGCACACGTTTTCTCTCCTTTTCTCCATCTTCCACCGATGAATCCATTGTGCCATCATCCATCACTTGGCGTTGATTTTCCTCCACTTCCTTTTCAATCGAACGCACCAGCTTTTCGTCCATTCCAAGCATTCGAGTCAAAAGGGAATTGTCCGCTGGAAAAATGGGATTTGAAAATAGAAAAAAAGATTAAAATTTAAATCTGAACCAATTGTAGGCTGATTTGTGCCAACATCTACGGTATTTTCCAAGTTGGTTGCTTTTCCAAAAGGCCCATCTTCCGAAACTGAATTATTCAATTATTTTGTTTGAAAATTGAAAGGAAATAAATTTTAAATTTGTACCAGTTGTAGGCTGATCTTCGGCCTCCGTATCAACATTTGCGTCATTTTCCAACATGGTTGCATTTCCAGAAAGCACATCTCCAGATGCTGAAGTTGAAAATTGAAAGAAATTGAATTTTAAATATCCACCAAATGTAGGCTGATCTTCGGCCTTTGTTCCAATACCAACATCTTCCGCATTTTCCAAAATGGCTGAGTTTCCAGAAGGTCCATTATCCGATTCTGAGGCTTAATTGATTTAAATAATAATTAATTAATTCAATAATTTAATCATTACTTTCTCCATTGTCCATCAAGGTGGAAGTTGGTGAAGGAGAAGCATAAGCAGAAGCGGCATTTTGGGCTAAGTCGGGAGGAATTGGCGGATCCGAAAGTTTGGGGCCAATGCCAACAACGTTGGAGAGAAGAAACAATTGGATGGAAAGAATTATGGCAAAGAAAATGTCACGAAACATTTTTAGGGGAATTGAGAAAATTAAAATTTAAAATTATAATTTTCTGAAAAAATGATTATATATAAATTTGGGTTTTTACTTTTTTGATAAATTTTAAAATGAATGTGAGTAAAATTGAGAGAAATTGGAGAGAGAAATTTGTTTAAAAACCAATGAATTATGAATCAACATAGACAATTTTTTTTCGCTTTCCATATAAAATTTTCCTCTGATTCATTTAATTTTATTTCTGTCCTGGGAAATTCCATCTTTTAACTAAAAATGATAAAAAGTAAAATGACATCAATTTTTACGATTTTTGCAGAAGAAAAAAAAATAAAAAAAATGAAGAAAATTAAAATTTAAAAAATCAATTTCTTTATAGGATAAAATTTGGCATTTGTCTATTATCTCTCTTCAGATAAGGGTAACCTCCAT